>OZ012735.1:659840192-660092692 GCA_963859935.3 Lathyrus sativus
GATAGGTATGAAAGGCGGTGGTGGTGTTGTAGAGGAACATTATCCTTGTTGTTGTCATTGTCTAGCCTGTTGCCTCCTCCGTCTTGTTTTGCTATTCAGTCTCCTTGCGGTTCTTTCAATCTCGGGATCAAAAAGAATTTGGTCCTCAGGAATCTGTCCTCGCATAAAACGAAAGCTGCACACTAAACCAAACAAATTAACAAGCACAAGTCAAATAATTCAAGAGTTAAAAATTCGTCAACTATTGCGATGCTCGCAATATCAATTCAAATTCCCCGGCAACGACGCCATTTTGTTAGAATAGTGGTAAAGTATTGGATTTTTGTTATCGTCTCCACAGCGAATCTGAGATATTGCTGTCGTTCGACAGATGTCAAGTTCTTAACTTTATAGTAACAAAAGGGGTTTGGTTTTTAGTCAAGGTATCTTGCATACAAAGTAATAAATTATGGTAAAAGATTGGTTTTACGATTTAAGTAAGATTGTCAAAGTTCGGGTTCGACAATCACTTTGCATGTATATGTTCGATCAACAAACACATAAACTCCTTTAGATGATAAATACATTCACAATATCCTTCCAATGTGATTATTTCTAACTCACATTGTGATTTTCCCCATTTTGATCCATTGTTGATTTCTCACACAATCTATCAAAATAACAACGTTTAGGTTTAACATTTTAGTGAACAACCACATTCAAAACTATTTCTAGCTTAAGAAAATAGATGGATGAAAACCTAGGTCAAGAGTTGGAAAATACCTTTCAATCATAAACCAACACAAAGAGTTATAAATAAAGCAAGGTTTTCACCATATATTCATCATCCAAGAGTTTACAAATGAAGATCATCCCATATACATACAAAGTTAATGATCACCTACATCTAACCTTGAAAAAATGAAGAACTTAGCTACTCATTTTCATGGTAGCTTGAACAAGAAGAAAATGGAGAAGATTAAAGAACATCCACGTCGAAGGATCGAAGAAAGATGTTCTTTCCACTTCCCTTGATTACACAATGAGCCAAAGGAAGAAAAACTACTGTTTTTGGAGTTGTAGAACTAGGTTCTTATGTTACAAGATGATACTAAGAGAGAGAGAGAGAGAGTAAGTTATGATCGCTATAAAGCAATATATAAAGTATAAAAGAAGCTCTGTTTACGCCCATTTGCCAGGCGAACAGAGACCTTCGCCAGGCGAACAAAAAGAAACAAGGCACTTCAAAGTGCCTTCAGCAAGCAAACCGCCCTCTGAGATATCGCGCCTTCGCCAGGCGAAGTAATCATTCGCCAGGCGAACATTCGATGGCTTCACTCGCCAGGCGAATTTCATGTAGGTTTGCTACTGGAATAGCCAAGAGAATAGCCAAGAGATCTTTGCCAACTCCTTCGCCAGACGAACGGTAGCAAAGCTTCGCTGGAACCATTTCCTGGAGAACTTCATGCTCTTTTGGTCTGGGAGTTTAATTTGAATTACTCGCTGTGGCTCGCCAACACTCGCCAGGCGAACATTTGCTGGCACTCGCTGAGCTTCGCCTGGCGAATGCTATGATTTCCAGCTCCTTCTACCAGCTATTTCTCATCTCTTCCCAACGTGCTCCCACTAGTGCCAATCCTGCATACTAACAACAACATTACAAGCATCATTCACTTGGACCAAAATAAAATGAAACTAAGCAAATCCAACTACTAATTCATACACTATTAGATAAAAACAAGTAAAATACTACTAATAAGAGATCAAATATATACTATAATTGGGATCTAACAACTTGTTATATTCAGAACAGAGTGTCTGTAAGACTTCTTCTAGAGAAGACTCCTTATGAACTGTGGAGGAATAGAAAGCCCAACATTTCTTATTTCCATCCTTTTGGATGCGTATGTTTTATGTTGAACACTAAGGAAAATCTGAACAAGTTTGATTCTAAAGCTCAGAAGTGTTTCATGCTTGGATATTCTGAATGCTCTAAAGGCTACAGAGTATACAATACTGAGACAGATTGTAGAGGAATCAATTCATGTTAGATTTGATGATAAGCTTGGCAATCAAAAGCCAAAGCAGCTTGAAGTTTCTGCAGATAGAGAAGTTTTGCTCACAAACTCTGAAGAATCAGAGGCAGATAAAGCTCAAGCAAAAGCACCAGAAGCAACGTCAGATGTTACTCCCCTAACTGCTCAGATGGATAGCTTGACAATTTTTGAAGAACCAAATGTTAAAGGATCATCCAGAATCAAAGCTTCTCACCCAGAGGAAATGATAATTGGAAAGAAGGATGACCCTATTAGAACAAGGTCATTTCTCGAATTTTCTGGAACGTCACTGTTTGGTTTGGTGTCCATCATTGAACCTACTTCTATGGATGATGCTCTGAACGATAATGATTGGATACTCGCTATGCAAGAAGAGCTTAACCAATTCACCAGAAATGACGTCTGGGATCTGGTTCCAAGACCAAATGGTTTCAACATCATTGGAACAAAATGGGTCTTCAGAAACAAACTGAACGAGCAAGGAGAAGTAATCAGAAACAAGGCTAGGCTGGTTGCTCAAGGATACAATCAGCAAGAAGGTATAAATTACATAGAGACATATGCTCCTGTGACAAGGTTAGAATCTATTCGCTTGCTCATTTCCTTTGCCGCACAAGATAACATCACTCTGTATTAGATGGATGTTAAAAGTTCTTTCTTAAATGGTTTCATTGAAGAGGAAGTGTATGTTCATCAACCTCCAGGTTTTGAAAATGAAAAATTTCCAGAACA
Source organism: Lathyrus sativus (assembly GCA_963859935.3). Taxonomy (NCBI): domain Eukaryota; kingdom Viridiplantae; phylum Streptophyta; class Magnoliopsida; order Fabales; family Fabaceae; genus Lathyrus; species Lathyrus sativus. The sequence goes on from OZ012735.1 coordinate 659,842,961, forward strand.
CGTTTTTAAACTTAAGAAATCACTTTATGGCTTAAAACAAGCTCCCAGAGCTTGGTATGAGAGGCTGAGTAATTTCCTTCTGGAAAACAACTTTATCAGAGGAAAAGTTGACACTACTCTCTTCCATAAATCAATTAAGAAAGACATTTTAGTCTGTCAGATTTATGTTGATGATATTATATTTGGAACTACCAATATTACACTTGGAAAGGAGTTTGCCCAATCTATGCAGGCAGAATTCGAGATGAGCATGATGGGAGAACTCAGATTCTTTCTGAGAATTCAAGTGAATCAGACTCCAGAAGGTACCTACATACATCAGACAAAGTATGTAGAGGAACTTCTGAAGAAATTCAACATGTCAGAAAGCAAGGTAGCAAAGACTCCAATGCATCTTACAAGCACATTAGGTAAAGAGAAGGTAAGTAAAAAGGTAGATCAGAAGCTCTACAGAGGTAAGATTGGTTCTCTTCTATACTTGACTGCTTCTAGGCCTGATATTCTCTTTAGTGTCTGTCTTTGTGCTAGATTCCAATCAGATCCTAGAGAATTCCACTTAACAGCTATTAAGAGGATTCTGAGGTATCTGAAAGGTATTACTAACATGGGTTTGTGTTACAGAAAATCTGATGATTATAAAGTAGTTGGATTCTGTGATGCTGACTATGCTGGAGACAGAGTAGAGTGTAAGAGTACTTCTGAAAGCTGTCAGTTTTTGGGAAGTCATATGATCTCTTGGTTCAGCAAAAAGCAACCCACAATAGCGCTATCAATAATAGAAGCAAAATACATTGTTGCTGCTAGTTGTAGCACACATATGCTCTGGATGAAGAGTCAACTAGAAGACTATCAGATTCATGAGAGTAACATTTCTATTTTCTGTGATAATACTTCTGCTATTTACCTTTCTAAGAATCATATTTTACATTCTAAGGCAAAGCACATAGAAATTAAGCATCATTTTATCAGAGACTATGTTCAGAAGGGAATTATTAGTTTGAACTTTGTTGATACATACCATCAATGGGCTGATATCTTCACAAAACCCCTTGCTGAAGATAAGTTTAAGTTTATTCTGAAGAATATTAGTATGGATTTTTGTCCAGAATAAAACTATTATTCAGAAGAAAATTTATTCTGATGAAACATAAATAATGTTTATGTTCTGAAGTAATTCTTCTGATCATTTCTTTTTGTGAAACTCTGAACTAACAAGTCTCAGAAGATCTGAGTGTTGTTTAACGTTTCTTATTCTTAAGAGATTCAGAGGCATATCTAAATAAAACACGTGTCACACGAAATCTGAAAAGGTGGAGTGTAATACAATGAGACACCGTTTTGAGGTACTGTTTGAATTCTCAATGTCTCGGTTTTCTCCCCACGCTTGTCAGAATCATTAAATGCTTTTAATTATTATTCTTTTTTATGTGACTTTTTGATTTAATTAAATGCATTAATTACTGAATGTGTGCCCTAACTCTTGCCCTATAAATGCCACAACACAACACCATTTCACACTTTACACTCTCTCTCTCTCACACGTTTATGCATTTTTGCCTACTTCATTGTTTCCTCTTCTCTTCCAAACCCAAAACCCTAAGAATTTCTCGTTACCTCAAGTCTTAAACAATGGCAACTTCATCTTCAACATCTCAACAATTTGAATCAATGATGGTTGTTGTTTCTTCTTCTGCAATGGGTCCTACTCTGTTCAAAGAACCAGTTAGAACTCTCCTCACACCCATTGAACAATTGGAAGTTTTGAGTGAATTCTTGGTGGATTTTGAAAGCATCGTTGGGAATGGGTTTGATTTACGTCCAACAGTATCAGCTCAAGGATGGACAAAGTACTTTGGCAGACTGGTTGGTCCAGTTTATCCTCGCTTGGTCAAAGAATTTTGGATTCATGCAAGTGTTTTCCCCAAGTTCATCATGTCTTCTGTTCTAGGCAAGGGAATCATTGTTACTGAGGATCTGATTCGCAAGCTGATAGGTTATCAGGAATCAGATGGTGTCACTCATCTGGCAGCTAATCGTGTAGATATGGATGAGGTTTACAGTGAGGTGTTTACTTCTGGAGAAGCCTCCAGCAAGATAAAGGATCTGAAAGTTCAGTACAAGATCTGGGCTAAGATCTTTCTGGGTTGCATTCATCACAGAAAGTCTACAAATTCTCCTAACTACATCAACTCTAATCAGATGTACTTCATGTATTGTCTGGGCAAAAGTATTAAGGTGGATCTGCCTTACTTGCTATTCAATCATCTATGGACTCATGTGAAGTAATCTAGAGAAGAAATCAGAACCAAGCACCAGAAGATGAGAAACTGGATACCTATGGGACGACTCATCTCAGATATTCTGACTGAGAATGGCTTGGTTGGACATCTGACAGAAGCTGGAATGAAAGAAGAATTAGCTTTTGTGATTGGAAAACCTCTGAATGGCAAAAGCTTGCAGAAGATAAGGATTGTAAAAGAGCTTACTTCTGCACCTGATCAGATCAACTCTGAAGAAGTCAGTAAGAGAAGGATACCAGTAGATGATTTTCCTCTAATCCATGCTAATGAACCAAGGGAAATAATTCTGTCTTACATAGCATAATGTTTAGCAGATGGAACTCTCATTCCAGAACATCTGATTCAGAGAGCAGGCGAACCTGAACCAGATTTCTATGAGGGCAGACAAAGGAAGAAAAGGAAAGTCTCAGAAGAAGGATCTTCTAAGCCAAAGAGGAAAGCTTCTAGCGAGGCAGCTTCTGCAAAGTCAAAGCGGGTCAAGAAACAAAAAGGTAACCCTCATTCTGATAGTTTAGATTCTATTTTGGAAACAGTTAAAGAAGTAATAGCATCTGACCCCCCTGCTTAAGAACCTATTCCCTCACCTTCTCCTCCTTATGACTCTGAACCTATTCCTTTTGAACCAGAAATCTCTCAACCCATTCCTTCTACACCTAAACCAAAACAAACTTCTGAACCTCAACCACAACCTTCTAAACCAAAATCTTTTGTACCATCCACACCCTCTTTCAACATACACCAGAAATCTACTCCTGATAAAACCCCAACCTCTGCTCCACATACATCTGAACCACAACCATCTGAAAACCAAACTTCTGAAATTCCCCCACCTGAAACACAAACTTCTGAACAACAACAAACATAAACCATCCCCTCTGATCCTGAACCAATGGTTCTTGATCTTCAACCTCTTATGACTATCTATCCAGTTCCCTCTGGATCTTCTGAATCTTCTAGTTCTTTAGATTCATCTGATTCCACAGACTCTGATAGCTCAGATTTTATTTCATCTATTATCGAACCCCTTGTTTCCATCCCTTTTGACCCTGATCATGAAACTTTACCATCTGAACCTCAGTTTGCAAAACCTTCATCTGTCCATACTCCTTCTGCATACCCACCTGTTATTATTATTCCTTCTTTTTCCATACCCTCCACATCTGAAACCACCAAAACACCCTCACTAGAAAACTATCTGAAACCTAAACCTAGGTTGGATGTTAGTACTTTCTCTGCTGGGTTTGAAAAATAACTAAACATGTGGTTATCGACTGTCAAGAAGAAGTGCATGTCAAGTTTGAATTCTGATGATTTCGAGGCTATCTGGCAAAGATTCAGATCCAGATTTGATTCTGTAGCTTCCAATCTTCAAGAGATCTGCACTGACGATGCCCTGTGAGACAAACTCTTCTGAGAGTCAACAGAAACCCAGTCTTGCTTCTGGAAAACACACCTGCAAAGGACGTATGTATTCCTTTTGAAGTTTTGGTTGCTTCTGAGACTGTTGTAGTGATAAGACCTGAAGAAGTAGCTCCAGAAGTTTCTGCTCCTGCTTCTGAAACTCTTGACTCTGCTCAACCTGCTGACATCATCATTCAAAATACTTATGCATCCTTGGTTTTTCATGATGCTTCTGCTTCTGCATCTGCTCCAGAATCATCTGAAGTAAAGAAGGAAGACGCAGATCTGCATGCTCAGATTGCTGAACTCAAGGCTAGCTACATTGAGATGAAATCTTGGATGGTTAAACAAGAAAAGACAACTAATGAAATCAAGACATGGATGGCAAAACAAGACGAATCCACATCTGAGATAACGAATATTCTGAGGATGCTGGCTTCCCGTCCTTCTTAGTCTTTCTATGTTGTTTGTGCACCTTTGTTGTTTGTTTTTGTCTTGAATATTGTTTCTGGATTATCTTAATGCATCTGAATATTATGTTTATTCTGAATGAATTTATCTGTTGCTTTATTGTTTTTCTTCTGTTTTTTTTTTTCTGTCTTAGAGTTTTTCTTAAAAGATTTTCTTTTTGATATGAGAAAATGGTAATTTTGATAATTCACATAAACAGTTACCAAAGGCAACTCATACATGATAAATTTCAACTAATCATATTTTTTAGTGTTTCAGAGCTAATAATTCTCATCTGATAAATTCTAAGAATTAACTTTGAACCAAAAGTCTGAGAATCTACAAGTTTCCTCTGAAGTTGAAAGAATACAGAAGCTGAAAGGGAAGTATTTTATCTTTTCAGAAGTATTCATTTTAGGGGGAGATTAATATTCTCAGGGGGAGTAATATTTCTTTGCTATTTTAACAAAATTTCTCATAGTTTTTGTCATCATCAAAAAGGGGGAGATTGTTAGAACACAGATTGATGTTCAATATATCTCATAGTTTTGATGATAACATTAAGGAAATTTTGTATAGAGAATTTATATACACTAATTTTGTTCAAGTGTTTATTTGTTTCAGATATTAAAATTAACATTATTCTAGAAGCAAGAATGCCTCTGAACATTAAAGAACGAGAAAGCTCTGAGCGTCAGAAGCAACACATCAAAAGACTCTGATCTGCTACAATGACTCTGAGCGAAGCTAAGAAGAACTTGAGCAAAGAACATACGCAAAGCTTCAGAAGACTCTGAAAGTACTAAACGCTGCAAGTACAGAAGTTCTGATAAGCAAGTATGCTCTGATAAGGATTTCACGCTTAAAGCACTTGGCTGCAAACTCTGATAGAGAAACTCTGAGTGAGTTAACTATGACCTGAACAACTAAGAACATCATCAGAAGTTCTGATGCAAGACGTGTTAGAACACAAATTGGTTCTTAGTTATATCTCTATGTTTTGATGATAACACTTACGAAATTTTGTATTAAGAAATTATATACTCTAAATTTGTTCAAGTATTTTTGCTGCAGATATTAAATTTAATATTCTTCTGAAAGCAAAAATGGATCTGAACGTTGAACTATACAAGGCTATGAAGCGTCAGAAGCATCTCTTAGAAGAATCTGAGCGCTGCCTACATAAGACACTGAGCGGTGCCTACAGAAGGATCTGAAGCAGAAGCTACAGAAACATCTGAAGCATAGACTGAAGACTTTGTATGAAGAGTTTCAAGCATAGTTTTTCAGAAGACTCTGATAGTACTGTACGCTGCGAGTACTGAGGATCTGATCCCTAAACTCTTCTCTAAGAAATCTCACACTAAAGCACACTTGCTGCAACACTCTAATACAGCAAGTTCTGAAGACATCAAGACTCTGATCACTCAAGGCTCTGATGTGAATTGCTGGGAATTAGAAACTTGTTGAAGAAGATTATTTGAAGTTATATCCGTTGGTAATTCCAAACGACTATTTCCTCTTTTATGCTAGACACAAGAACACAGGAAAAAAGGATTTCTCTGAACGTTCTACTTCTAGGAAAGGTCAAGTGATGTGAAGACAAAAAGGCTACAACTCTTTTCAGACACGGTCTTCAAAGTGCAAACGTCTTGGACTTCTGTGCCTATAAAAGCAAGGCTTTAACATCTTTCTTGAGTTGACGAATTACTGAACATTTCTTTTGAAAACTCTCACAAAGCTCTCATACAAATTATTATTCTTTGCCAAATAGTTTTCATAAGTTCTTAAACTTAAGTGTAAATCACAGTTGTGATACAGCTTACTTAGAAGCATTCAAACACTTGTTTAGTTTTACATTTGATTGCAAAAGTTCCTTGAGAAGACCAAGTTGTGGTCAGTAGTTATTGAGAAGACTAAGAACAGTTGTTCTTAGTGGTTGCTATTGTAATCAATTTGATTAATAGTGGATTAAGTCCTTGTAGAGAAAGGCAAATCACTCTTGATAGGGTGGGATTAGTTGAGTTCAACGAACCAGGATAAAAATCTTTGTGTTTTTATTGCCATAATATTTTCTATATACTTATTCAACCCCCCTTCTAAGTATTTTCTCACCTTCAGTTGGCATCAGAGCTCCGGTTCTGTGTGTGCTATCACTTCACCGTGAACAGAAAAAATCCAGTGAGAAAACTTTGATATATATTCTTGGTTGTTATTATGGCTGAAGCTTCAACATCTAACAACAACAACAGATATGAAGAAAGGGATAGAATCAGCACAAAACCCTCTATGTTTGATGGGGAGAAATTTGACTATTGGAAGGACAAAATAGAGAGTTTCTTCCTTGGTTATGATGCTGATCTATGGGACTTAGTCATTGATGGGTATGTTCACCCCACTGATGGGGATGGCAAGAAAATTGATAGAAAATCTATGACTGAAGCCCAAAAGAAGGAGTTCAGAAATCATCACAAAGCTAGAACAATCTTGTTAAATGCAATATCTCATACTGAGTATGAGAAGATTACCAACAGAGAAACTGCATTTGATTTGTGCTTCCAGAGTTTGTTAAATGCAACAAACTCTGGAAGCACAAACAGAGGAAGTTCAAGAACTTCAAGAAGCCAGATCAACGCAAAGAGTCCTCTGGACACAAAAAATCTAGAAAGAAGGAGGTTGTTTGCTATGAATGCAAGGAACCTGGGCATTACAAGAATGAATGTCCAAAGCTTCAGAAGGAAAAGCCTAGAAGGAAGCCTGAGCATAAGAAGAAAGTTATGATGGCTACATGGGATGATTCAAATGCATCTGAATCTTCATCAGAGTCAGAAGAAGAATGCGCCAACATGGCATTGATGGCTGGAATAGAAGATCAGGATGAAGGATCATCTGGATCTGAATCTGATTCTGAATCTGACTCAGAAGAGGTACTTTCTGATCTCTCTAGGGAAGAACTTATTAAAGTTTTATCAGAAGTCCTAAAATAATATAATCAGATTAAGCTCAAACGCAAGAAGCTTAAATGCAATCTTGAATATGAGAATAATCTGTTAAAGTCATAAGTTGCTAAGCTCAAAGAAAACAATTTGAAAATGAAAAACAAATTTGAAAAAGCTCAACAAGACTCTGAATCTGAAACTAAGTCAAAATGCAAAAATATTTTGGAAGAATATGACTTCAGTTTTCAGAAGTTTCTGGCTAAAAGCATAGATAGAAGCGAGATGAATTCAATGATCTATGGAGTTAGCAGAAACGACATTAAAGGAATTGGATATGAATCTTCCTCTGGAAAGTGTCACACCCTAATTTTTGACCATAAGACTCCACCCCTGTATGTTTTATTTCGCTTAGGTGTGCATATTTATTGTGACTAACTAGTGTGCGCAGCTGCAGTAACTCCAAGTGGAGATGGTTTTCATGTTCACTAATAAAATTATTAAGAGGATTCTAAGACAGTCGAAAAACCTCACATCTTTCTCAGTGGCACTTCGAGAGTAGGATACTATGACTTTTGACTATTGAGAATATTTGGAAGCAAGTTATGTCAAAGTGTGGAGTCGTGAGCAAGGGCTTCTAATTCTAAGACCCCAGACTGGTTTGAACTTAAAGAGGATTAGACCTTAAGGGCGGTCATGATTTTGTGACGACATATTATGAAGTTACACCCCTTGGATGTACCCGTTTCTCTATTATCAGAATCTTCGAGTATGCGGATTTGATTCCAAGGAAATTAACATCAAAACATGCCGGATAAGATTACAAAACCCGAGAATTTTAACAGTTCAGATTACATATAATAACAAAGTGGAAATTAACATCAAAGATTGAATTCTTCATTATCTGGAATACCCAACTCAACATTGGCAATGGTTTATCATTAAAGTCGTCACATATTTCACTCGCATCATCAGCTTGATATTTGACTAAATTTTAGATTCATGCAGTTAAGGACAAGTTGTAAGCCTATTGCAAAATTAAACGAGAAAAAGGGATGATTTATATTACAATTATGTTTGTTAAATTGTCACTACAGTATTTGCATCAAGAGCTCACGTGGAAAGTGGAATTCACTCAGTATTACAATGTGTCCCTCCTATTTCACGAAGTACTAGTTTACAAACATATCCTTTACGAAATCCAAACTGCCTACAAGTTATTAATTGAACTATTCCTAGCAGCAATTTCCAAACACACCAGCTACCAGAAGCCAGAACCAGGTGCTGCCATTTGCCGGTGTTATCGTCAATATCTTTCTTACTAGAGCAGTCAACACATGTTCACAAAATCGCAGCTTCCACGCAAACCAGCATTGCCAACCATATTACTGCAGAATTGATAACGCGAAATCATATCGTTTATTTGGCTTGATTTACATGCATTTATTTGTGACTTTTATTAATTTATCTTGATTTATGTTCTATTATATGATTAATTTACTTTGTTTTGTAGATTGGGGAGAATTTGGACTAAAGAAAGAAAAGGAGAAGAAACAGATGAAAAACGGATGAAAAATAGATGAAAAACAGCAGATACGGATTCTGCTGCTGTGACGACCGTCACAGGTCCATGACGACCGTCATGCGTGTGACGACCGTCATATTTCATGACGACCGTCACGCAGACAAAAAACGCAGAATCAGAATTCACGATCAATCTCAACTTAAATCCTTCCTACACTTTCTCCACTCACTACCCACTACTGGAAGTTACTACACTTTCTCCACTCACTGCCCACTACTGGAAGTTACTACACTTTCTCCACTCACTGCCCACTACTGGAAGTTACTACCACTTTCTCCATATCTCACGCATGATCTCAGGAAGTTGAGATAAGAAACATCTCCTATAAATAGACAAGAGACTCACAGAGAAAAGGGTGGATTCTTCATCCCGAAGTTCTGCCAAAGTTCCATCAAAGTTATTTATCGTTACTTTTAATTTCTTTTCCATTTTCCTTCAGTTCAGAATATTGTATTTTCTTCCTGTACCTTTTATTTCTCGCCAAAGTAGAATCCTGCCGACATTGTGGGGGACTACCCAAGGATTTGAGATCAGTACAATTTACAGGTTTTTATTAATTGAATTACTACTTTATTTCTGTTATGATGCACGCTTTATTATTCCGTTGTTTATGTCTATTTCCGTTCGCATTAATTATCATGTCTGGCTAAGTTAGTTTTATCGGTATGTAACCGAATTAGTAGGATAGGATTCGATAGTAACCGGCATATTCCCTTTTTACAAACAACCTTTCTGGCCGTAGTGTTTAAATTTATTTACTGAATAAACTTCGTCGCGAAAGCGAGAACTTATTTAAAAGTAGTTTTGCCACGAAAGTGGGAAATTAATTAAGGTACGAACCAACAAACGAAAGTTGCGGCAAGACCAGATAGTAAACACTAGGCATTTGTTTTAATAACAGCGAAAGCACTTTAAAATGGATTAGAACCTAGAGATTTCCAAAAAGTAGTTTTAACCCCGAATGGGACAGTGAAAGCGTACATTCGGCCCTTAGAATTATGACTAGCGTCAACAACCATCGTGAGACGAAAGTCTTCAGATCACTATTTTCTTCTGAACAATGTTTGCAAAGAGTAAGAAGCATCGGTGACCTGTCGAATCCCAGATAACTAAGTCTTTGCATACCGATATCCTTTACCGCATTTCTCTAAACCAATTTTCTTTATTTCTTTTGCATTTAATTTCATTCGCATTCAATTTTCCTAATTCCAATAGCCTTAGCTTTACGCTGTAATAATAGATAACGGTAGATTGACATTGGTCTCTGTGGGTTCGACAATCTTTTAAATTACTTCGATATTTCCGTGCACTTGCGGAGCGATCAAGTTTTTGGCGCCGTTGCCGGGGACCAACAGTCAATATTGTGATTCCGTTGTTGCATAGTATAGACTAAGGCACTCTTATCTAAATCATTATGTATAACCTATATTTCCCTTATAATTACCACCCTCCATATTATAACTACCACCCCCAATATTTCGAGGAACCACAAATTCCGCTTAAATCCGACCTCGAAATATTATTAGAAGATTTCAATACTACGCACTCTCACCCAAATTCCCTCTATGATGACGACTCCCAATGTTTTGAGGAAACACAAGATTTTGACACATCCAACCTCGAACTACTACTAGAAGAATTCAATGAGACGTCTACTCACTCTAGGATAGAATCTATGATGGAGCGCTTTGTGGAAACACAAACTCTCCAAAACAAAGATTTTAGAAAACAACATCTCCAAATTAATGAAGACCTTAGGCAGATGAACGTTATTGTCGATTCCCTCGCAACTCACAGCGAGACTTTGGAGACTCAAACCTCCCTGCTTAGACAAACACCTCTAGGACCCTTCCCAGAAGGACATGTGAATGTTGTAACAACCGTTAATGAAGAACAAATAGAAGATCTTAGGGAGATTGATGGTGAGCCTGAGGAGAGTTTTGGTGAGAAAAGCATACATATTGAGAAAAATCCACCGACACCAACCGAAAGGGAGGTTGTCGAAGAGGTAGAGAAGGAAGCACGTATCGTTGCTCCTCCTCCCTATACCCCACCTATTTCTTTCCCACAAAGGTTTGCAGAAGTTAAGGTAGACTCCCAATCCAAAACATATGCGGAGGTATTGAAAAATATACACACCAATGCACCTTTGTCTAAGGCCCTTCATAGAAAAAGAAAATTCGAGGACCGTGAAACTAGGGTCATTATTACTGTTAAAAGGGTACGATTAACTTTTGAGGTGGTGGATGAAATAACAAAGCCCAAATTTGAAAAGCTGATACACAAAATAGATCCAGAACCACCACCACGCGTTCAAAACAAGGAACCACCCTACAGAAGAAAGAAAGGAAAAGGTGAGGGATATGAGCGATGGCTTGATAAGTGGCCATGGAAACCGAAGACTATTCAAAGTTCGATCGAGGAACCATTCTCGAAAGAACCACCATGAGTACTTGCACTCCTTAGCCGTCGAGCTATCGACGTTAAACAAAGTGCTGTGTGGGAGGCAACCCACAAGGTCTTTATTTTAATGTGTTTGTTTAAATTTGCAGAAAATAAAGAAATGTATCGCTTGTTACTCTTTAGCTATATCTAAGCGAAAACTCTCTAGATGACGATCTGAGAAGATGAGCTATGCCCACGGACATTCCTACGAGTGTCGCTGCTGGTGGGAACACTGATGATGAGTACTTCCTCTTGACGTGAGCAACATGATAAGCTGGTTCAAGAATTACACAAACAAAGTATCTCAAAATGCCCGCCACCGAAGTAGAAGTGATCAACAAAGACAAGGATAGCAAGAGCAGTAACATTCATACAGGTTCTATCTTTCCTTTTCCACCTTTTACTGAAACATTGAGGACAATGTTTGGTTTAAGTGTGGTGGAGGAACTCTATCGCTTTCATTTTATTGCCTTTTAGTTTGATTTATTGTTTTTATCTATTTTTAATGCTATGTCAAAATCTTTGCATGTACTGTCGAGTCTTTATGAGTGGTTTTCTCCTGTTATTCAAACTTCCCCAAAATTTCAAAATTTCAAAATTTTAACCTCCATTTCAAAATTTGCAGGACATTATTCCCTTTATGTAATCGTTATTATTTTCCAACATTGTAATATCGGGGTCATGCCTTTCTGCTGACCACTATTCAATAAAAGCTTTCGACTTATCAAAAATGTCTATTCTTGATAGCAAAATCCAGATTTGACTTGAACTTTTTCAAAAAAAAACTTTATGTTTTACTCGAATATATGAATAACAAAAGGATGGCCATGGACATTTATTTCATCCATGGAAGAACAACAATCTTATGTGCTCCTCTAAGACAAGAAGATATTTATTTTATCCAGACATGAAGACTATCTCCGTTCGAGATACTTTCTTTGCAGGTAATAGGGGATCTGTGGAGATTTTGCCTGAGTACCCTTTCGTTTGAGGCGTTTGTTTCGCTTCCCCCAATCCTTCAGCATACACACAACATATAAGTAGACATCATAGCATGTGCATTTGTTGCGTTCGTTGTGTTTGCTTCATTCTATCGCTTTGGCTGTAGTTCATTCCATAGGTGTTTGGGTGCGTATTATTCCTCCCATTAGGTTTGTCGACCCTAGGCAGAAAGAGCACAATATTTCCATTTCCCCATGAAGTTTGATCCTCATGGAAGACGGTTGTTTTAGTGCAACCCTATTTGAGTTCATACCTCGGTGGTCGAGTCCTGCTTGACATTTTCTCTTTCGCTACTTCCCGAATTGAACTTCGGTCTCAGCAACCACAGTGTGAATAATCTCCAATTTCCGGACATGGATTAAGTGTGCATTTATTTCACACCTTTTTCCCCAGGAAGGATAGAAAGACGTTTCTTCAACAACAGCATCACAGGATTTTCTCGAACATTTATCTTTTTATTTGAGCAACTCGTTTTGATCAGGATCTTATTCAAAACGACAAACGACATTTTTTTTACAAGACGGTTCATTTGCTCTCAGTAGGTCCCTCAACATTACCAATTCGCCGAACGACATCGCTTCATAAATCCATCAGAGAAGTTTACCGAAGACATTACAAGGCATCTCTCTTTGTTTGAGAGCTTACAAAATATTTTCCAATTACGACAGAGACATTCCTCAGGATTGACTTCCCCAAGTGGGTCATCACATAAGTTTATTTCCATCAAGCGACACCTCTCCAGAGAATTCGAAGAAGTTTACCACATTAGTCTCTTTATTTGAGAGGACATACTTTACAATTCAACCGGCTCACATCTCCCCGAAGATCCCCAGTGAAGCTTTACAACTACATCTACAATTTACAATTACATTTACAAATTACATCTATGGAGTTCTACATTCACATCTACAAATTACATCAAGTTCTACAACGAACTACATCTACATTGACAACAACAGTTTACATTTACAGTCTACAACAACAATTACAAACTACAATGATTCTACAGTCTGCAAAATTTACAACATTTCGAGTAGAGACTGAGACCAGCTCATAGTTCCCATACTATGACGATCGGGGAGGTTCTACATCAGAGACCGAGACCAGCTCATAGTTCCCATACTATGACGCTCGGGGAGGTTCTACATCAGAGACCGAGACCAGCTCATAGTTACCATACTATGACGCTCGGGGAGGTTCTACATTAGAGACCGAGACCAGCTCATGATTCTCATATCATGACGCTCGGGGAGGTTCTACATCAGAGACCGAGACCAGCTCATAGTTCCCATACTATGACGCTCAGGGAGGTTCTACATCAGAGACCGAGACCAGCTCATGATTCCCATATCATGACGCCCGGGGAGGTTCTACATCAGAGACCGAGACCAGCTCATAGTTCCCATACTATGACGCTCGGGGAGGTTCTACATCAGAGACCGAGACCAGCTCATGATTCCCATATCATGACGCTCGGGGAGGTTCTACATCAGAGACTGAGACCAGCTCATGATTCCCATATCATGACGCTCGGGGAGGTTCTACATCAGAGACTGAGACCAACTCATGGTTCCCATACCATGATGCTCGGGGAAGTTCTACAACTACAACAACATTTACAACGACATTTATATCTACATCTACAAACTACAGTGATTCTACCATCTACAAAATTTTGACATTTCAGGCAGAGACTGAGACCAGTTCGTGGTACCCTTATCATGACGCTCGGGGAAGTTATACATTTTACTATTTCAAGTTGAGTTCCAAAAGAAAAAGATATACAGAAAAACAAGAAAAAGAAAGAAAGAATACAAATAAAACTGAACCATCGACTCAATTCATTTGGCTTGTTACCAACCACTACATTATGGTAATAAGCTTCTCACCTATTGTCTAAGTCGCCATACCCTGGGTGCATGTGCCATTGTTATATTTTGGAGATCCCCTTATTGGTAGTTGCCCCCATCCCCGTGGAGTCTCCTTTTTGTTGGGTTTGTTCTTCCCATGTGTCATGTCTAGGTTTTCCCCCCTGTGACATCATTCCCCCATAGGACCCGTCTGTCTTGCATTCTCATATCATTACATATCATTTGCATTCGGTGGTTTCTTATGGCCAAAAACTCGTGCAGTGTTTGTATTTAAGTCCCTCCTATCTCGTTGAGACGGAGATTTCGATCTCCATATCTCCGAATAGAAGTAACTTAAATAGGGGCATCTGTCACACCCTAATTTTTGACCATAAGACTCCACCCCTGTATGTTTTATTTCGCTTAGGTGTGCATATTTATTGTGACTAACTAGTGTGCGCAGCTGCAGTAACTCCAAGTGGAGATGGTTTTCATGTTCACTAATAAAATTATTAAGAGGATTCTAAGACAGTCGAAAAACCTCACATCTTTCTCAGTGGCACTTCGAGAGTAGGATACTATGACTTTTGACTATTGAGAATATTTGGAAGCAAGTTATGACAAAGTGTGGAGTCGTGAGCAAGGGCTTCTAATTCTAAGACCCCAGACTGGTTTGAACTTAAAGAGGATTAGACCTTAAGGGCGGTCATGATTTTGTGACGACATATTACGAAGTTACACCCCTTGGATGTACCCGTTTCTCTATTATCAGAATCTTCGAGTATGCGGATTTGATTCCAAGGAAATTAACATCAAAACATGCCAGATAAGATTGCAAAACCCGAGAATTTTAACAGTTCAGATTACATATAATAACAAAGTGGAAATTAACATCAAAGATTGAATTCTTCATTATCTGGAATACCCAACTCAACATTGGCAATGGTTTATCATTAAAGTCGTCACATATTTCACTCGCATCATCAGCTTGATATTTAACTAAATTTCAGATTCATGCAGTTAAGGACAAGTTGTAAGCCTGTTGCAAAATTAAACGAGAAAAAGGGATGATTTATATTACAATTATGTTTGTCAAATTGTCA
This sequence comes from Lathyrus sativus, assembly GCA_963859935.3. Classification (NCBI taxonomy): domain Eukaryota; kingdom Viridiplantae; phylum Streptophyta; class Magnoliopsida; order Fabales; family Fabaceae; genus Lathyrus; species Lathyrus sativus. The sequence continues at coordinate 659,858,033 of OZ012735.1, forward strand.
CTACAGTATCTGCATCAAGAGCTCACGTGGAAAGTGGAATTCACTCAGTATTACAATGTGTCCCTCCTATTTCACGGTGTACTTGTTTACAATCATATCCTTTACGAAATCCAAACTGCCTACAAGTTATTAATTGAACTATTCCTAGCAGCAATTTCCAAACACATCAGCTACCAGAAGCCAGAACCAGGTGCTGCCATTTGCCGGCATTATCGTCAATATCTTTCTTACTAGAGCAGTCAACACATGTTCACAAAATCGCAGCTTCCACGCAGACCAGCATTGCCAACCATATTACTGCAGAATACGAAAGAAGGTTATGATATAATGAATTGAAAAATAATAGAACTGAGTAGCTCCCGGGACCGCAACGCAAACTTTCGATAGGCAAGGGGGAATTTGGAATACCGGCTACTTCGATCCCTCACAGAGACTTGCCAAACTGCATAACATTGCTGCCACCACAAGCTCACCTGCAAAACAAAACCGGTAGTCCGAATGCCGTTAAAAATAATAAGTTGTTTTAGGAAAACTCAGACTGCTTCAATAAGTTGAGCAACCGATCACTAAAATGGAGAAATCCACCAGGGCAATAGAGGTTGTTATGATAACGAACTTTAGAAGCAAGGAGACAAGTATCTGAAGCCATCCAATTCTTTTGAATCCATGGGCGCACTCAAGGTAGACAATTTGTGATGGCCTCGCGAAGTTCATCAAAACCGAAGACAAGCTGACACTTGAAGCAGGAAGTGTTCGGAAATGATTCCTGCAACAAAAAGATACACAATATTTGTGAGAAAGAATATCATCGACAACGGCGTTGAAAATGAGAATCAGAGATTACTTACACACACCAGGCATCATCTTAAGGTCTTCATATTGACAAAGCCTTGGTCTCCACACGCAAGCTCGGGTCCACTAGTAACAATGAAGCCGCAACATAGATCGTGTTCTAATAAACTAAAACCGTACGACAAATCTTCATTATATCCTTCCCAAACTCACATTCCAAACCTGCCAACAGAATTTGTAAAGTTAGTAACGCAATGTTACAACCTACAAAGATACGATTCAAATATCAAGGCATCATGTTGTTAATGCTAAAACAATCCACAAGGTACCCAACCTGTTGTACCTGGCACGACTCTAGCTCGACGCGAATAAGTCTTTCAGAAATCCTTCTCAACATGTGCCTGCATTTCAAAAGAAAATGAACTTAGATGTTTCATGCATACGAAGTCTTAGCAGTCACTGAGAAGCAGTCCAAATTGAAAAGAATTACCTAGCATTTAATTACGGAAGTTACCTTTCGACAAGAAGAGGAGGAAATTGCTGAGGCCAAGAAGAGGAATGATGAGGACCAACAAGTGAAGCGACAAAGAGATGCATTGGAGCTGTTGACAGAGCATTTGACCGGTGGCGAAGGATGCGATAACGCGACCAGAATCTTGGTTCAGTTCAAAAAACCTGCTCAGACCAGCGCACCAGCAGTTAAATGCAATTATATTTTCAGCAGTAATGTGAATGTGTAATCATATCGAGAAAACAATGCAAGGATCATTACCATTTGGCATTCCACGATCCATGTTTCGGGAGCGATGCTTGAACCTCTAGCAACTTCCATCTCAGACTTCAGCGACCACTACTACAGCAGGGCAACAACACTTCATTTTCGAAGTAGCTCCTTGGCATAAAAGATTCTACATAGTCATCACCTCAAGCAAATAATGATGTTTATGAAAAACAACCACTTAACTATAGAAGGAGAACATGGTAGAGCGCAACGCACTACCTGCTGGACAACTGCGACATTTGTTAGCTCATGATTCATAAGTGTAAGCATTGAGAGCACACCTGTCAAAGCAAACCTACAATAACATTGAGGAAATAATCAAATTCAATCTCTGCTCGGTAATGAACACTCGAATGGAACCAGTACAAGGGAAAGCAAGGAAGGAAGGGTGACCTTGACTTACCACTACAACTTGGCGCGATTTGTTTTACGACAGCCTCACTTGGTTTCCCAAAATCACTTCAAGGCTGAGGACAGACTTGCAAAGCTCACGACAGAGTAAAGATATTCACAGCAACAGTTCGTCTCTACTCCAGGGAAACAAATGTTCATCAATCATCATTTTTACCACAACAACACGGAGGAACCCTGTCAAGACGTAACAGCAATGTCCAGAAAGAGTTAAGCGACAAAGACTCAAACTAGATGCAAATCTAAATATAAGTACGGCGGATGTTTCCTCTCACCAGTTTGCAGAATTTGCTCTTGAGGAACATACAATCCCACGGTACCACCCTCTATTGCTCATATGGACCGTAAGAGTTTGAATCAACATAGACAAAAGCATTTACCGAGTCGTATACAAACTAGAGCCAACGAACCTTACATTGGATCAATGCTTGTAACTTCTTCGTGAGAAAGCCGTAGAGAAACTTTCAGGTTTGAACCGTCCTGAAGTGAATGTATCGTCAGATGGTGGAAATCACTCTGGGATGATAGATTCCCTCGGCCCAAGTTCAATTGCTATTCGCCCCTGCCAACAATAATTCAGAGTTAGTAATCCATTAAAGAATATACCCTGTTCAAAAAGTTGAGATCCTATTCAGATCCTATCAAATCCCTCAGCATCAAATAATGATTCCCCAAATCAAATCACCCACATTGAATTTTCATCAACACCATTAAACCCATTCGACATAAAAAGGAAGGTTTTCGAATCCAATCAACCCAAAATGGAAGGCCCAATCAAGCATTTAAAATGTTAATCAAAGTTTAAACTCACAGAATCTCGTTGAAAGCCTATAAAAGGGAGACATGAGAGATGGAGAAAGGGGGCAATCGATAACCATTACAAGAGAAAACCTAAAATTCGTTAAACGTAAGAGATTGAGGGAAAAGGAGCTTATCTCTTCAACCGCTGAAGTCGTCGCAAACCGCCGCGAACCTCAGCTAACAAAGCTTTCGTCTCGTCATTCAATTCCTCGCCGTCCCCAACTCTCGGTGAGCCATCGATCCATGTTGAGTTTATTAAACATTTGACAAATTTGTTTGTGTTTCAGGTTCAGAAGTGGCAAAGTGAAGAGAGGAACGATAAAGGTCGAGAGAAACCGAAAAGAAGGGAGATGAATTAGGAGATGAGATCGAGCGAGCTAGGGATTAGGGTTTTTTTTCTCCGCGTTCTTCTTCCATTCGTATTTTTCTGTTTCTGTTGTTTGTTTGCAAATATTATAGCTGTATGTATGCACGACCACGGTAGTACCGTGGTCCATCATCACCATCACCACATATCACCCACTAACTACCTCTTTAACCTAATTAAACCATTAACCAGCCCTAATTAACCTAATTATCACTTACTTAATTAAATAAATTAATTAACCATAATTTTAATCTTTGCCTAATCAACCGTCTTTTTAATTTAATAACCTGTTTGTTTTACCCTTTTTTTTCCAATTCAAATTAATCCTTCAATTAAACGTTAATAATATTTCTATTTTTACCCAATAATAATAACCAAAATTATTTATTTAATAGGAAGATCTTCTTTTAATAAAACATAATAATTTAAAATAATTTCTATCAAGATTTATGTCATAAAAAAAACTAATTGTAATTAGTTAATAATTTATAACCTTATAATCAGTTTTAATAAAATAAATTAGGGCATTTGATAAACAAAAAAATAAACACCTTTTTTTAACTTATCAAGAACTTTAATCTCTAATAATATAAGCGAAAATCATTTTTAAGAATTAGTCTAATAACCAACTTTTATTTTAAAATAAATCGTTTCAGGTTTAAATTAACTCTTTAAAATAATGTAAATGAAAACCATTTATGTAGTATATTAAAGCTTTTTTATTTAAAATCTCGCCTCTTTAGAAAATCTACTTAATTTATAATAATCTAATTTATATTTTAATTTAATCATTTCACATTTAAAACACTTTTCTTAATAATAAAATAAATTATAACAAACTCTTTATTATCTAATTTAATCTTGTTAATAATTATTAATTTCCCCTAAAATCAAACCCTAACCAAACTTCTTTTAAACTTTTATTCAAATCAAATAATTCAATTTTTTTTCTTAAATCAAATAATATTAACCTTTTTTCGCATATAAAACCGTTTCACCTCAACCAATCAATTTATGAATTCAAATTCATAATTTAAAATTAACACTTTCTCTTAAAATCAATCTCAAGTTGATATCACTCGAAATAATAATAATAATCAAATACTTTTCTCATAAGTATCTAACTTCTTAAAATCAATTCCGACGTCCTTCTTAAAAAAAAATCAATCGAATCAATCGTGCACGTTCACATCCACGACACAATTCACTCTCACCCACTTCAGCGCTTTCATGCGTTTATGTATGGTTTACTTTATCTGCATTTTATTCTTCAACATTTATATTATCGCAATCTATCATTCTTGCAATTGCATCCGTCCAAAGGAAGAATCTGCGCATGATCCCAACAATCGTGCGTATGCATTCACATTTGCATCATTCTCCCCTTTGATCCTTGATCCCATTCAAGTCGATCTTCTTAAGTTTAGGACCTACCTATAGGAAGGACCTTGTCTTTTTATCTTTATAACATAGTGTCGCTACTGCGAAAATCGGCGCCGGCTTGACAGGAGAGTCGCCACCGTGCGTTATTTATCCCTCAGAGCGGGAAAGGAAACGCTCGAAGTAAACCTCGCAAAGACGGGAAAAGGTATGGTCATCGCAACCAAAACCTGGATTCGGGAGTCGGTTACGCAAGGGGAAGGTATTAGCACCCCTCACGTCCATCGTACTCGATGGGATCCACGCTTGATGTTTATAGGTAAAAGGGTGTATTATCTATCTACGCTAATGGCTGGTCTGAAAAGAAAATAAAAGGACAGGACTCGACAGAACATACGGTATTCTGGGCCTACGTATTCCCTCGTGCAATGGGAAAGTCAGAGTCAACGTAGTTCGACTTCCTACGTCTAAACGGGGAAAGGTTGCTCGCCAGGACATCGCGTCCTGTGCCTACGTACTTTCATCTGAAATGAAAGATCAGAGCAAACGTAGTTCGGCTAACTACGGGTAAACAGGGGCTCTCACACAGCAGTGAGAAAACAAACTGGTCCTAAAGGCTCGGGAACCTACAAATACGATCTGGTCTCAAATGCGCTCGGGCAAGAGAAAGGGATAGCAATTAGTCGTTAGCGGGAAAGTCTCGATCGCACAGCCGCGAGAGAACAAAAGGTTAGTCGTTAGTGTGCTCGCTAGGATATCGCATCCTATGCCTACATATCTTCGTCTGGAACGAAGAATCAGAGCAGCTGTAGTTCAGCTAACTACGGGTCAAGCTACTCAAAAGCTCCTACAGAAAGGAAAGGGAAACCCTAGAACTATAGCTGAGAAACAGGGGAATCTACCTACTGCTACCACACCTGGTTGACCATCCTAATGTCTATCATAACAACTCCGCAGCGGAGAAGTCAGAGCTCCTAAGGGATCATGGCAACAGGACTAAACCACAAACAAGAAATTGCAAAGTAAAGGAATACTGAAAATATGCATGAATGCAACAACTAGACAAACAAGGCGCAGAGGCAAGGGAGCTCAGCTCTACCAAATACCAACAAGCAAAGCCACGCAATAACAAACAAGCAGAAGGAGGACCACCTCAACTTCTTATGCACACAAAGTCTACTTCTAAGATGCACCTATTCAGAACTGTCTAGATGAATACCTAAGCCTAATGCAACATAACATCATACAAGTCAAACAATACAAAGAGACTAACCCTGAGCAGGGCCTCAAACAAACCTGAAACAAGCTCCTAATCTAGCTCTCTAAACAAAACTCTATACAACACCCTAAGCAAGGATCTAAGCAAACACCTAATCAAAACCCTAAGCAAGGATCTAAACAAACTCCTAGGCAAGAGGAATCAATCCCATTCTCCAAGCTTCAGAACAAGCTTACCAGAGAAAGGAAGCTAAGCAGGCAAGCCCATAGTGCTTTCCTCAGGAAAGTACCAGGAGGTTACTACTCAGGAGTCATATCCTATGCGGCTCGACAACTGTGATCAGTTTACATCCCTCCTCAGGAGAGATTAAACTCACATGAAGGCTCCGGCGTCACTGGATATTTGGGAAAGAACCTATATGCACTAAGGGAACTAAGTGAACAGACTCATAGGACCTTCCTCAGGAAAGTACTAGGAGGCTGACACTTAGGAATCGTATCCTACGTGGCTCAACAACTGTGATCAGTTTATATTCCTCCTCAGGAGGAATTAAACTCACAAGTCGGCTCCAACATCACTGGACACTTAAGAAATCCTAGACAAACTACTGGAACTAAGTGAATAGACCCCTAGGACCTTCCTCGGGAAAGTACTAGGAGACTTCCACTTAGGAATCGTATCCCATGTGGCTCAACAACATGTGATCAGTTTACATTCCTCCTCAGGAGGAATTAAACTCACAAGTCGGCTCCGACATCATTGGATACTTACGAAGGAGGTGAGAAGAAAGAATGAAGGTCATTCATAGTGCCTTCCTCAGGAAAGTACCATAAACTCCCTTCAAACTCCAGGATCTCGAACCTCACAAACAGACAACAAGCTCCTAGACTAAGCCTCAATCCAATGCAACCTTGCAAGCTCCAACAGGACCTCCAATCAGCTCTCACCTCGAGAAGAAACCCACAGGCCAACAAACCACAAAAGACTATCTCTGAAGTTCAACCACAGTTGAACTTCAAAATCAGAAATCATCAAGACTTCCCCTATTTTCAGGCTCAGACAAATCACAGCAGAACACCCTACAAAAATCTAACAAAAATCTAATGGGAGACCTTCATGGCTCTAGGATAACACACTGAAAAATCAGAATAAAATTCAACACCAGATGAAAGCACTAAAATCAGCAACACAGACATATCCACAGACCAATTATTCAACATCAATAATAGTGAAAAAATGCAATTAGAATGAAAATGCATGATTGAGCTAATGTTTCTGCACTATAAAATTCTACACTGAATCACGAGTCTACAGAAAAAAGAACGGAATTATTTGACTAATTCTACTATTTTTTATGAATTTCTAATGATATGCATGCATTAAAAATATTAAAAAAACACATCAATTAAAATGGAAAATATGCAAAAAATAGCAAACTAAAATAAAATGACCATTTTATTTTTATTTGATTTTCCTAACATTTTTTATGAAATGGTTGAAAAAAAAGAATTATTAAAAACAATTATTTACAATTTATTATGATTTATTTAATGGAAATATAAAAGAAAGATCAAAATAAAAGAAACAACATGGAATAGAGCTGGGGGTCTAAACAGCAAAGAATTTCAGCTTTCAATTCATTGGGCCCTCAATGGTGGGGTGCCATTAGCAGTAGGGCGCTGAGCCCAAGTCTTATTATCCAGAAAACAAAAGAATTGAATTGAAACCAGAGGGGGGGTGTCACATTAGCAATTCCTCCGTTGATATCCATAATGGGCTACGCCCAGGGGGTGTTGATATCAATTTGGGGCCTAAGGCCCAACTCCAGTTACTCTGTCTCTCACGCAGAAGGGAGGTGGGGAAGCAATTGAGGGGTTAGCGTAGCAACTACGCTTGGGCCTAAGCCCAATCCAAACCCTAAACCCAGACAAACCCTAATCAAAACTAAACTTCTCCTAATCTCTCTGGCACTGTTCATCGCCTCTAACCCTAATACACCGCCCTACTCATCTTTCTCCTCTCCCTCACCTCTCTCTGCAACTCTCAAACATCCAACAAAAATCTTCACAACAACCTGAAATCGACCCCTAACCTACCTCTAAACGAACCTCAAATCAAGACTGGATGAAATCATACATTCAACAATCCAAAACAAGATGCGAGTAATAATCAAAGGACAACATACCTGGAGGTGGAACGCGAGCAAACTTGCGGTGTTCTCTTGATGCTTGCTGAAGCCGATTCGCTGATTGCAACAACTCGCGCGAAGATCCTGATGGGAGCTCTTAAGAACTTCTTTGGAGGTTGTTGCCGTCTTCTGAACAAGCACCGAAGAATCTCAACGAGTTCTTGGAGATCTGGAAAAACGCACGATCATATGAAGATTGCTGAAGGTCTTCTGGAGATGATACGAAGATCAACGAACAACGATCCGGCGATCGATGACGGTTTTGCTGGAAACAAGACGAGGAAGATCTTGGAAGCCCTTCCTGGGAATCTTGATGAACGCTCTGATGGTTTTCTGGGGTTTCTTTGAAGAGCGATGAAGGTGTGATGACTGATTCTGGTGAAGGTCATGAAGACTGATGAACATTTGGTTGAAGACGATGAATCTTCATCGTTCTGGTTTGTTTTCTGAGTTTGGTGATGAGTGTTGAACGGAGATCGCTGGGGATTGTGGTGGTTTCTGGCAGTTTAGTGGTGGCGATGAAGGTTCATGGAGGAAGGTGAAGGGATCTGGGTTTGGAGGGAGTTCTGGTGAGTTTTCCGGTGGGGAACGGTTGCCGGCGTACATGCACGGCGGCCGGAGTGGTTTCACGGTGAAGCGTGTGGAGCAGGACGCGTGGAAGGAGGGAGAGTCAGTGAGAGACGCGTGTGGGAGTTACGTGGCAGGAGGGAGAGTGGGTTCTGAGTGTGGCGTGGCGTGCTTCCAGGCAAAACGCGTGGGGGCTTCTTTTGCAGACACGTGTCTGCTTTTATTACTCTGACATGCGCTGGCACTTTCCAGAAGTTTCTGGAGTCTGCTGGATGAATGTGGACTTTTTGGGCCATTGAATAATTCCTGGACAAAAACAAACTGGGCCTTGCCAAAAACGCCCCCTGGGCCCAATACGAAAAAGGAATAAAAAACTGAAAAAAAACTGCATAAAAACAAAACAATTAAACCTAATCTAATTATATCTAATCTAAACAATTAACCTAATTAACTCTAAAAAACTCAATTAACCTAATTAAACTCTAAAATGATTAAAAGTCTAACTAATTCTATATTATACTAATTAAATCTAAAAAAACAATTAACCTCTAATTAACTCCAAAAATCCAATTAATCCTAATTAAACTCTAAAAAATGATTAAAGTCTAATTAATTCTATATTATACTAATTAAATCTAAAAAAACAATTAACCTCTAATTAACTCCAAAAATCCAATTAATCCTAATTAAACTCTAAAAAATGATTAAAGTCTAATTAATTCTATATCTCTACTAACTCTATTAAACTTCTAATATTATTTAATATCTACTAAAAATCTATTATTAAAGAAGAAAAACTATATTATTTAAAAAAAACAATTAATTCCTATTAACCCTAATTTGTCACTCTATTTAATATGCTAAGAGAAAATTCACTAATATCCTAAAAATGATAAAAGCTATTTAAATTCTATTAAAATTCTAAAAATGATTTAAAAAACAATTAAACCTATTATTAATAAAAGAAAACTATATTATTTTCTATAGAAAAATTCCTAAAAATGATTTAAAAGAAAAACCATATTATTCTAAAATGATAAAACTATTTAAAATCTTATTTAAAATTCTACAAGTGATTAAAATCTATAAAAAAATCTTATAAAATCCTAAAAAGAGAATTAAGCTATTAAAATATTCAAAAACCCTATTTAAATTCCAGAAAAATCTATAAAGCCTGTAAAAAAAATTCACAAAAGCCTATTAAACCCTAAAAATGCAGATGAATGCACAAATGACCCCCATAAAAGCGCACGAGACCAGATCGAATCGAACGGAGATCCCCGGGCATCAGAATATCCCCAAAATCACTGAAAAATCACCGAGGAGCGCACAATTTCCCGAAAATAAAACCCTGGTAATCTGGACTGGATCTGCCACATCTGATAGACAAAAATCAAGCTGTAAACTCTGATATCCCCTGCTTGTGCACAAAAATCATACATCTGAGCTGTGAATATGAATTTAAACCATGAGTCAGATAGGAGAATTGGTTGGTCAAATTTTAGGGTGCAACAGCTGCCCCTATTCAAGCGACTTGGACCTGAAGGGTTTGAAGAGCGCTCAGCCTTCAAACATTCAGAGGTACGAGACGGTTGAATACAAATAAAACCCGAAAATTTGCCAACCGCGAGCATATACTGTTAACTGCTTGGAGAATAAAGTCCAGAAAACCGAGTCCAGTCATTACGGCACCAAACTGATTGATCATCTGATAAAGAACTCCTGATTGAATACCCGTTGCTTGTGATACCCCATGTAACAAACCCGGATGGTTGCAACAACATACATGATTCTTTCACATTGCCTACTGATAGGCAGGAAGAGAAATATACTCACATCGCCCAAAGATGGACGGGAAGACACCCTGATTGAATACTCACTTCGTCTAATGATAGACGGGAAGACAACATTAATCAATGAATCAATCAATATTCTCATCGTCTAAGGGTAGACGGGATCGTCCTGATTGATGAACAAATCATTATCCACATCGTCTAAGGGTAGACGGTATCATCCTGATTGATGAACAACTCATTATTCTCATCGTCTAAGGGTAGACGGCATCATCCTGATTGATGAACAAATCATTATCCACATCGTCTAAGGGTAGACGGCATCATCCTGATTGATGAACGAATCAATATTCTCATCGTCTAAGGGTAGACGGCATCATCCTGATTGATGAACAAATCATTATTCTCATCGTCTAAGGGTAGACGGGATCATCCTGATTGATGAACAACTCATTATTCTCATCGTCTAAGGGTAGACGGCATCATCCTGATTGATGAACAACTCATTATTCTCATCGTCTAAGGGTAGACGGGATCATCCTGGTTGATGAACAACTCATTATCCACATCGTCTAAGGGTAGACGGTATCATCCTGATTGATGAACAACTCATTATTCTCATCGTCTAAGGGTAGACGGGATCATCCTGATTGATGAACAACTCAATTCACATCGTCTAAGGATAGACGGAAAGACACCATTATCTCCATGTTCACACCGTCTAAAGATAGACGGGAAATCACCATAACGCAATTCAACACCATCCTTTGAATTTCAGAATCCTTCTGTCTACGGGAATTGATGGAGAAGTCAATATCCTTGAAGGGGCCACATCGTCAGTATGGACTAACGGGAAGAAAAACCACCTTTTAAGAAACATGTCGTCAATAAGAATCAACAATCACGAAAACTGAACATTCTTCGAAGAGCTTCGACATCAATAGGGATTGATGGTCAGAAAAGTCTCTCTTAAATGTCATCATATCCAATAACCAGAAAGAGAACCGATATTCAAAATCATTTTGAAACCCCTCAACAACTAAGGATAGCCGGAGAAGACTCGCTGGGGAAACACCTCATCATATGTATGATCTGGCAATAAGAAACCTGCTAAACAATAGCTCGAAACTTCACATCGTCTGCTGCCAGACGGAAAGGAAGGCCACTTACTAGAAAAGCTCTATTTTGAACTCCATTGAAGATTGCCTGAAACTTCACATCGTCTACTGATAGACGGAAAGGAAAGCATCTCCTGGGAGAAACCCTTTCTTGAAATCTTACTGCGATCACCCGCAACTTCACATCGTCTATGGATAGACGGAAAGAAAACCACATTCATACTCAAGACGTCTAATGCTAGACGGAGAAACCCCTCATTGGAGGAACACATCGTCAATATGAATTGACGGGAAGAAAAGCTTGTCAACATCAGATGACTACTTGCTTAAAGCACAATTGTTGTATGATCTGATACAACTAATCCGCTGAACTGCCTGAATACTGCTGCTGGATAAATGCCCCTGAACTGATCACAGAGTAATTCACGTGCCATATGAGGCTGATAGAAAACCTGACTTATGCTTTGTATGCATATGCAAATGCTTTAATCTTTCTACAGCGTAATGCTCCATCCTGGATGGAAATGCGACGCATTCTGACAATGATATGCAAGTATGATGCAAGTATGATGATGCATGCAATATGCTAGCAGGCTCGAGCTGCCGGAGAAGGCCGGGTACAGAAAACCACTTCAGCAAAATAAATGCTGAAGGCGAGGCCAACTTTGCTGGGGATAACCCGGATATCACTGAATCGTCCTAGCAAAATAAATGCTGGGAGAGTGAAATCAACCATGCTGGGGATACCGGGAACTTAACCGAACACTTTGACGAAGTAATACCCTGCTGGGGAATGTAACTCCGCTGTGAAATAGCAGACGTGCTGAATATGATTAGACTCCTCTGAGAATAGCTTATCCATACCAATGACGAATTGGACTTTGCTGGAGACAATGGAGGGAGTCCTCTTGCGCTCTGATGAAGCTCGGATCTGGAAATTGATGCGCCAACACAGATGGGCTTCGCAGTAATCGCAAACATGGATTTGAGCTCTTAAGCTTATCTTGCTGGGTCAGGTACAACTGACGCTGGAAAATATTCTTCCTGAATACACAGCCTTGAAGAGTCAAGGGATAGTGACACGACCTCCCGCATCCATCTCGCTCTCGAAAATCGACTGCATCTGCTCGAATAACCCTGAATGGCCTTGCTGATACAGAGAACAACAATCCTTTCGCTTCTGATATGCCTCAGCCTACGGGACCTCTGTGGGGATAGCCCTTGAAAGAGAATCTGCAAATTTGTTCCTTGATGGTCTGATATGATATGCCTCAGCGTTCTGAACTCCTGAGAGACACTTCACCTCGAATGCTTTTCGAGTAACTTCTGCGCGCTTAAGATGGTCTGCCCCTGACTGCAACCCCTTGATTATCTGATTCAGAGTAGCACCTCCTGACTACGACGCATTCACCGAATCTCAACCTGATTGCCCCAGAATAACTGACTTCGAGAAGCTGACCTGACTGGGAATCACAATAAAGCTTGCCCCTGCTCTCGGAACGTTCGGGCGCTCCACATTCTATCTTGACCATACTTTCCATTGTAGGAAGCTTTTCTGCTGTCAAGCGCTTACTTGCAAGTAAAACAAGTTGTTATGCATAAAAGATGTATTAATGCAACACATATGACAGCTTTGACATCCAATCTGTTCACTGGGAAAAAGGAAAAACAGTTTATGGCATATGATGCACAAAACATTTATCAACATCAGTATCAACATGGTAAGAGGAACCTTTTAAGAGTCAGAATCGACACGACCTTTACCGGCGTATGCTTCCGAAACAACCTGCTTCAATTAGGTCTTTTGAAGGTTGTAACGTGGTCAGGTTCATGGTTTTGAAAGAAAGGATAAAGGCTCAAAGTTTACTTTAACCCACCCATTCTCCTTGATGTTCTCCCATCCTACGTTCAGCTAATTCGACCTTAGCGCTCACCTCTCAGAGGTCGAAAGAAAATAGGAATGATAGTTCGAGAAACTTTTGGATTTTGGAATGACGGCCACTCACTTTTCGTCTTTGACACTTGAGGTCACACGACTCGTATTTCCTTCGAGGATTTTTCTTTTGATCCTTTTCACTTTTTCTTTTCATATCCCTAACTTTTGCCTGGACTGACTCCTTTTGAGTATCTTTTGATTTTTTTAAGTCCAGCGGGATGCCCTCATTTTTGCCTAAGTCACTTGTTTTGAAGTCTTCTTGACTTAGCGGGCTTTTGACTCTTCCTTTTTTTGTTTTTTCGAACAAGTCGTGTGACGTTGGTTGCCTGACTCTTTGGGAATGATGTGGCTGTCCCACTCCTGATTGAACCATTGCGGTCTCTTAGGCACGACCTCTAGGGACGTGATTGATCCTCGAACGGACACTCCTTTTGCAATTTGGACGCTCGGTCAAATTAGCTAACACCTACCCTGCCCCAGGTTAAGATTGAGGGTTTTTTCGTTCACAGAAAGAAACTCCTACTACAAGGCTCAAAGGGGTTGACAAGGGATTGTCTTCCTTATATCTCCGGTGTTTAGGGATTCGAAACAATGCCTGTACATCATCAACAGGTTCTATTTCAAAAGCATACAATATCGGTAGTTGCATGTCGGTCATTTTCGTCATCCTCCCCAAATTCTACTTAACCAAGCAGTGGATATTTGCAAAACAGTTAGTGAACACGAATGGATTCAATCAAAACATGCATATTTATTTCATTATCATCAATTGAAATGAAAACAACGAGTTTTACAAACAAGTTTACAAATTCAAACAGGAAAGCAACTACAAATGTAAAGAAATGACAAGCTAAAACAAAGGAAATATGCTAGCTCCCGAGAACCGGGCTTCCATATCTGCCCTGCTGCTGAACCAGCTATCTTTATTAGAGGCAATCTGATGCTGTCCTGATCTGCTTCAACGACCCAGCCAAATTATAGAGCTCTTCCTCTTTCATTCAGATGATGTGGGGACCTCCCGGCCCGAAGCTGATTGCTGCACTATCAAGCAGATCCTGCACTTTGTGTTTAAATGCTTTACAGTTCTCAACTGTATGGCCAGGTGCCCCGGTATGGAACTCGCAAGTAGCGTCAGCATCGTACCCCGGTGGTGGTGGTCCCGTTAAGGGAGCCAATGTCCTTTTACGAACCAATTGGAGCTGAAGCAATGTCTGCAGAAGCTGTGCGTATGGTATAGGAGGAGTTTCCAAATGACGGCTTGCCAAAGGACCTTGATTCTGACCTCTTTTATACCCCCGATTATTCTGTTGCTGAGGCTGCTGCTGCCGGTATCGGGTTGACCCTTGAGCACCCTTCGTATCAAATGCAACATCGGTTTCTTGATCTTCGATGTATTGATTAACGCTCTCCTTATGCTTAGCCATTTGCTTTCTCAGATCTGCCCCAGGAATAGGCAACAATTGTGGGCCTGGAGATTCTGACACCATGGAGTCCAGGATACGCTTCTGACCCACTACAGCTTTGGAAACATCTGTCATCTTTGCATCGACTGAGACAGGAGCAATATGCACAGCTACGCCGCCCGGCGTGAATTCAATATCGTGCGAGTCAATCAGGTCTTGAACATTGTGCTTGAAAGCATGACATCCCTCGATGTCATGTCCGAATGCCCCGGAATGAAAATCACATTGCTTATTGGCATCGTATCCCTGAGGAAACGCTTTTGTTGGTGGTGACAACGTTCTTTTCTCAACCAGATTAAACCTCAATAAGATCTGCAAGAGCTCAGCATATGCCATAGGTGGTGCCTCAAACATTCTCTTTGGCTTCCCTTCCTGGATCCTCTGTTGAGCCGGATGCATCTTCTGTTGCTGCTGCTCAGGTTCCACATGCACAGACGGCGCGAGCTTCTTCATTGCGGCTTCAAATAGCTGATCGTCTTCTTTCCTAAGCACATTCTTGACTACCTCCATGATCAAGCTCATTTGGGTCTTCAGCTGACTGTTCTCCTCTTTGAGAATCTTCTGCTCTGAACGCATCTCTTGCATGTCTCTCATCATCTGCCCCAGCTGGCTTTGGACTTCGATCAATTCAACCTGATTCTGTTCCATATCTCTGAAGGAGTTCCTGCAATAAACTGGACGATGAGGAAATAAGGCCCACGGTTCTGATATACCTGCTAAATGATAATGCAGCGTAGCAAACAAACACACATTCACAACGAGATAAAGAGAAACTCAAGCTATAAGCAAACAGATGAACATCTCCCACACATGTACAACCAACAAAATCAGCAGGTACGCACAAATGAGTATGAATATAGCGACCCCAGCCAACAATCCTGGTGGTGGTCGACAAATACTGATGCACAAAAGCTAAACAGATGCGACATCCGGCACAGAAACCTCTAGAAACTTCCCCCATATTCAACTGAACTCTCTGATTGACAATCTTCAGAGCACACACTTCCTGTGGAGCCTTCCATGATATTAACTGACGAACCCCCACAACTGGAAGATGGAAAATCATTAATCTGAACACAACCCTGAGAAGTGATGCAGATACGGCTGGCGTCTAACAGATCTTGAATCTGGCTTCTAAGCACCTTACAATCATTCGTTGAATGCCCCTGTGCCCCAACATGGTACTTACAACGGGCGCTGGCATCAAAGCCTGGAGGATACGGTGGAATCATCGGCTTAGTCTCTTTCGGCACTATCAATCCGCTTCTGACCAGATCTGGCAACAACTGGCTGTACGACACCGGTAGCTGAGTAAACTGCCTTTCAGGCTTCCTTGGTCTTCGTGGAGCATGCTGACGCGATCGGCGATAGGATGATCGTTGACTTGAAGTGTCTGAAAACTGATCCTGAGATGCTAGAGATTCTGAGATGGCGTCATCTCCTTCCCATTCTTCTTGAGAACTGACAACTGACTCAATCTTATTAACTGGGACGTAAGGAACACCTCGAAACTTTCCACTCCTGAGTCCTCGCTCAACAATCTCTCCCAGCCTCATCAGGCTCACAAAACTTGTGCAACTGAACAATTTGTCAAAATAATGGCCTTTCAGAGTACCCAAGAAGATGTCAACCAGTTCCCTTTCCGGAAGCGGTGGTCGAACACTAGCAGCTAATTCCTTCCATCTTCGCAAATATGCTCTGAATGATTCATTCTCTGCCTGAGATAATTCTTGCAGATCTACGAGACTAGGAGTCAAATCCAGGTTGTAATCGTACTGCTTCATAAAAGCTCTGGCTAAATCCACCCAAGATCGAATCTGATTACTTTCCAATTGCACATACCATCTCAACGATGCCCCAGTCAGGCTATACTGGAAGCAATGGATCATCAATTTGTCATTTCGCACACACGAAGTCATCCTTCGGCAGAACATCATCAAATGCAATTTTGGACAGCTATCTCCTGTGTATTTTTCAAATTCCGGCATTTTGAACTTGTACGGCATTACCAAGTCAGGAACCAAACACATGGCTACAGCATCCAGGTTAACGGCATCTTTCGCTTCCAAGGCTTTCATTTGCTCTTCCAACACTCGGAGTCTTCTACCATAGTCAAGAGTTCTTGGATCTACTAACCCGGTCATTGGAATATCTCTCCGGTAATTCATCACAGGGAAATCAACACATTGATTGTTAACGGGAGGACATCGCTCATTTTGGGCAAGAAACTGCTCATGCTGATCTCGGTTCTCAACAGTTGGCTGTACAACTGGGTCTGCAGTAAGATTGTTCGCTTGCGGGAAGCCTTCCATAGTATCATACTGATGGTTGGACGCCATAGTAAACCCTGCCTGGGTGTCAGGAAACTGGAAATTGCCTTCAGACATAGCCACCAATTACCGGTAACTGATTATACTGCTTGATTCTGCTCAAATCTGCTTCAGCCCCTTGGTCGTCTTCAACACTCCACTTTTGCCTCAAACAATTCCCCGAGAATCACTTTCTGGTGAAAACAAAGGCTGGATAAGTGCTCTGACCTGCTAAATGCTATGCAATATGATTTATGCAAACAGAAATACAAAAAAATGCTAACGTGCATGTGTGCATTGGAGATATTTTCCCTCCAATTCCAGTGTCTGTGGTATCAAGACGAGGTAAACCATAGAGACAATATTTGGAAAAACCCTCATATATTGATTAGAATAACAGTCTTGTCAAGAAGTTACATAACTATGCTCCATACAGCTGATATGACAAAGAGGATCCCAGCCAACATGCCTGGTGGTGATCTCAACATACAGAATACAAGAGAGAAATCAAATACGGGTACGGTTGCGGAAGTCCTCGACCATCTTCTTTGTCTCTGCGTGATCTGGTTGATAAATCAAACCTTCTATCAGTCGATCCCTCTTCCTGACTGTCCCCTGGATGTCTCTGACAAAGTCTTCCCAAGCTTTATCATTAGCACCATCCCCAGGTTTGGGTCTCTTGGCATCTGCTCTATGCTGGAAATCTTCCAAATTCTTCATGGCATCTGTCAACTTGCGTTCGGCTTCGTATCGGCGACAGGCTTCTTCTTCAAGCTCTTCGTTCTTCACTTTGACCTGTTCTTCTAACTGAGCAATCTGTGTCTTCAGCTTTTCTTCTCGCTCCTTGCGCTTGGTCATAGTGAGATCCCAGTGTTCTCTGAATTTGGCTAGCTTTGTGTAGGCCCTTTCCAGCTCTTGCTTCTTGGTGGCCAACACACTACTAACGGAGTCTACATCTAACTCCAGACGCTTCTTGGTTTCAGTCAATTCCAATAGCGTAGTCTTCAGATGTTTCAGAGTTTCAGCCTGTTGCTTAGAAATATACCCTGTTTCAATATTTTCATGCCGAAGCTTGGCATTCTCCTGCTCTAAAGCCTCTTTAGCCCTCGCTAGCTCTTCTTTCTCCGCCATTAGCTGCTTGTAAACCTGAATGTCCACAGTGGTAGGCTCCTCTACCGGAGGAGGATGCAATGGCTGAACTGCTGGATACGGCATAAGGAACTTCACAGCTCGCTCACGAATCCATTCTTCATATGAGCTAGGACCTCGAGTATCCCCTCTGTTACCTGAAAGCTTCCCTCTCTTGTGCAAGTTTTTCCAGGCTTTCTCAAGTTTGGTCAGCATCTCTTTCCCTATTGCCCCGGTGAGATACAGAGATTCCTGTATTTCCTCGGGCTTTGGCGCTCCTTGAGGTATGTACCCAAATTGCTTGATCAATAAGGAAGGGTTATAGTTGACACAACCTTTCCTTCCTATTAACGGAACATTCGGGAATCCTTCGCCTTTGAGTATGACTTCAGCTCCAAATACTTCTTTAATGACCCATACCACGTTTTCAGCAGTTAATCCCATTAAGCGCTCGGGCCATCCTAGAGAATTGATAGACGTGACAAACGGGCCTGACTTAGGCAAATGACTGGTGAACCACCTGCATAGGAGAGGGACACAACAAGACACATTCCTTCCTCGTCGCTTTTCATTCTGGTAATGAGTTGAATGGTGGATATCCCCCAGCAAAGTAGGAACTGGGTTTCCCGCAGCCAAAATATAGAAGGCATCTGAATCAACGAAATCAGGAATATTCGGGAATAACACGATGCCATACACACATACAGCAAGAATGACGTCAAAAACATCCCATTTACCCTTCTGGGCATACTCTCGAGCCTTATCCACTAAGACATCCAACGGAAATCCCCATACGTCTCCTCTTCTGATCATCTTCCCAGACAACTCAGACTCTTTCAAGCACAGGATGGTAGAAAGCTCAGCCAGCTTAGGCTCAGCGTCCGGACGATAAAAAGGCATTTGCTCATGGATCGGTATATCCAGAAGTGCAGAGTACTCCTCCAGGGTAGGAGCCAAAACAAAGTCGGGAAATACAAAACACCTGAGCTCCGCGTCGTAAAACTGTAACAGAGTGTAGATGCCGCTGGTCTCGTAGGCAGATGGCTGATAAACGTAGGTCAGAATCCTCCCATATTTCTTTCTGAAGTCACCCATTCCTCTCTTCTTAGCAATAGCCATCAACTCTAACAATAGACTGATATTCGGCGACGGAAACTTATAGGGCAATACTCTCTTCAGGTTTTCCATGTCTTGCTAGGAACAAACACCAGAACTGGAAGGGAAAATGTGTACCTGCAATACACACACGTTAGTTGAATGCAGATGGTAATGCAATGATGCAATATGATAAATAATGCAATCTGCGAACATAGGGGCTATGCTGTAGCCTGAGGAGGAATATCTCTGTGATCAAGAACAGAAAACCAACACGGTCATCAGAATCTCATGCCAATAACTACCACCTGATACTCAAAATATCAATCCCCTGGTAAGAAAACCATCTGACCCTCTGTATCTGACGAAAATACCATCTGATAATAGCCTCAACCTCAGATAAGAAACCCATCTGACCCAGACAACACACCTGGAGATGAATCAAGAACACCATCTGACAAAGATACTGAATCATGGTTTCTGACGGCCAGTTTTCCTGCAATAACCCAGTCCCTCTCACAGGTAGGATAGACCTAATCCACGGACAAAGGTACGGCATCCTATGCGGTTGTCAGCGTCACAGACTTTCATGAGTGACGATACGATTCCCAGAAGGAGTGGCATCATCAAGTCATGAAGAGGCCTCACTTAGCTGACTTCCAAATGATCGGTCCCCAGAGTCGACAATCCTCACGTCTGGACTCCCCTCAGATCCTCAGGACCGGAAAGGAGCACCTCTGCAAGAATCTCGTCTGAGCGCAGATTTTCGTAGGGAACTGTGCCTGCTCAGCAGACAGGTTCGTCTACTACTTCTCCACAACTATATCTAGGTGTGTACTCAAGCCCAGGTCCGGCTTTCCACTCACAGTAACCTCCCTTTGCCCACAGCAATAATCACAATAATGTAATGCTGGAAAATAAATGCGGAAAGGTAAAGGTACAGAAAAGTAAAGTGCAGAAAAGTAAAACACAATATGCACAACACCCAACGAATAAACATCCAAGCGCTAGGATTGACTCGCGTAGGGGATGGGAAACGGTCCCAGCATAAGGGATGGGAAAAGTCCCTAGATGCTATAAATCCCCAGCAGAGTCGCCAGCTGTCGCTACTGCGAAAATCGGCGCCGGCTTGACAGGAGAGTCGCCACCGTGCGTTATTTATCCCTCAGAGCGGGAAAGGAAACGCTCGAAGTAAACCTCGCAAAGACGGGAAAAGGTATGGTCATCGCAACCAAAACCTGGATTCGGGAGTCGGTTACGCAAGGGGAAGGTATTAGCACCCCTCACGTCCATCGTACTCGATGGGATCCACGCTTGATGTTTATAGGTAAAAGGGTGTATTATCTATCTACGCTAATGGCTGGTCTGAAAAGAAAATAAAAGGACAGGACTCGACAGAACATACGGTATTCTGGGCCTACGTATTCCCTCGTGCAATGGGAAAGTCAGAGTCAACGTAGTTCGACTTCCTACGTCTAAACGGGGAAAGGTTGCTCGCCAGGACATCGCGTCCTGTGCCTACGTACTTTCATCTGAAATGAAAGATCAGAGCAAACGTAGTTCGGCTAACTACGGGTAAACAGGGGCTCTCACACAGCAGTGAGAAAACAAACTGGTCCTAAAGGCTCGGGAACCTACAAATACGATCTGGTCTCAAATGCGCTCGGGCAAGAGAAAGGGATAGCAATTAGTCGTTAGCGGGAAAGTCTCGATCGCACAGCCGCGAGAGAACAAAAGGTTAGTCGTTAGTGTGCTCGCTAGGATATCGCATCCTATGCCTACATATCTTCGTCTGGAACGAAGAATCAGAGCAGCTGTAGTTCAGCTAACTACGGGTCAAGCTACTCAAAAGCTCCTACAGAAAGGAAAGGGAAACCCTAGAACTATAGCTGAGAAACAGGGGAATCTACCTACTGCTACCACACCTGGTTGACCATCCTAATGTCTATCATAACAACTCCGCAGCGGAGAAGTCAGAGCTCCTAAGGGATCATGGCAACAGGACTAAACCACAAACAAGAAATTGCAAAGTAAAGGAATACTGAAAATATGCATGAATGCAACAACTAGACAAACAAGGCGCAGAGGCAAGGGAGCTCAGCTCTACCAAATACCAACAAGCAAAGCCACGCAATAACAAACAAGCAGAAGGAGGACCACCTCAACTTCTTATGCACACAAAGTCTACTTCTAAGATGCACCTATTCAGAACTGTCTAGATGAATACCTAAGCCTAATGCAACATAACATCATACAAGTCAAACAATACAAAGAGACTAACCCTGAGCAGGGCCTCAAACAAACCTGAAACAAGCTCCTAATCTAGCTCTCTAAACAAAACTCTATACAACACCCTAAGCAAGGATCTAAGCAAACACCTAATCAAAACCCTAAGCAAGGATCTAAACAAACTCCTAGGCAAGAGGAATCAATCCCATTCTCCAAGCTTCAGAACAAGCTTACCAGAGAAAGGAAGCTAAGCAGGCAAGCCCATAGTGCTTTCCTCAGGAAAGTACCAGGAGGTTACTACTCAGGAGTCATATCCTATGCGGCTCGACAACTGTGATCAGTTTACATCCCTCCTCAGGAGAGATTAAACTCACATGAAGGCTCCGGCGTCACTGGATATTTGGGAAAGAACCTATATGCACTAAGGGAACTAAGTGAACAGACTCATAGGACCTTCCTCAGGAAAGTACTAGGAGGCTGACACTTAGGAATCGTATCCTACGTGGCTCAACAACTGTGATCAGTTTATATTCCTCCTCAGGAGGAATTAAACTCACAAGTCGGCTCCAACATCACTGGACACTTAAGAAATCCTAGACAAACTACTGGAACTAAGTGAATAGACCCCTAGGACCTTCCTCGGGAAAGTACTAGGAGACTTCCACTTAGGAATCGTATCCCATGTGGCTCAACAACATGTGATCAGTTTACATTCCTCCTCAGGAGGAATTAAACTCACAAGTCGGCTCCGACATCATTGGATACTTACGAAGGAGGTGAGAAGAAAGAATGAAGGTCATTCATAGTGCCTTCCTCAGGAAAGTACCATAAACTCCCTTCAAACTCCAGGATCTCGAACCTCACAAACAGACAACAAGCTCCTAGACTAAGCCTCAATCCAATGCAACCTTGCAAGCTCCAACAGGACCTCCAATCAGCTCTCACCTCGAGAAGAAACCCACAGGCCAACAAACCACAAAAGACTATCTCTGAAGTTCAACCACAGTTGAACTTCAAAATCAGAAATCATCAAGACTTCCCCTATTTTCAGGCTCAGACAAATCACAGCAGAACACCCTACAAAAATCTAACAAAAATCTAATGGGAGACCTTCATGGCTCTAGGATAACACACTGAAAAATCAGAATAAAATTCAACACCAGATGAAAGCACTAAAATCAGCAACACAGACATATCCACAGACCAATTATTCAACATCAATAATAGTGAAAAAATGCAATTAGAATGAAAATGCATGATTGAGCTAATGTTTCTGCACTATAAAATTCTACACTGAATCACGAGTCTACAGAAAAAAGAACGGAATTATTTGACTAATTCTACTATTTTTTATGAATTTCTAATGATATGCATGCATTAAAAATATTAAAAAAACACATCAATTAAAATGGAAAATATGCAAAAAATAGCAAACTAAAATAAAATGACCATTTTATTTTTATTTGATTTTCCTAACATTTTTTATGAAATGGTTGAAAAAAAAGAATTATTAAAAACAATTATTTACAATTTATTATGATTTATTTAATGGAAATATAAAAGAAAGATCAAAATAAAAGAAACAACATGGAATAGAGCTGGGGGTCTAAACAGCAAAGAATTTCAGCTTTCAATTCATTGGGCCCTCAATGGTGGGGTGCCATTAGCAGTAGGGCGCTGAGCCCAAGTCTTATTATCCAGAAAACAAAAGAATTGAATTGAAACCAGAGGGGGGGTGTCACATTAGCAATTCCTCCGTTGATATCCATAATGGGCTACGCCCAGGGGGTGTTGATATCAATTTGGGGCCTAAGGCCCAACTCCAGTTACTCTGTCTCTCACGCAGAAGGGAGGTGGGGAAGCAATTGAGGGGTTAGCGTAGCAACTACGCTTGGGCCTAAGCCCAATCCAAACCCTAAACCCAGACAAACCCTAATCAAAACTAAACTTCTCCTAATCTCTCTGGCACTGTTCATCGCCTCTAACCCTAATACACCGCCCTACTCATCTTTCTCCTCTCCCTCACCTCTCTCTGCAACTCTCAAACATCCAACAAAAATCTTCACAACAACCTGAAATCGACCCCTAACCTACCTCTAAACGAACCTCAAATCAAGACTGGATGAAATCATACATTCAACAATCCAAAACAAGATGCGAGTAATAATCAAAGGACAACATACCTGGAGGTGGAACGCGAGCAAACTTGCGGTGTTCTCTTGATGCTTGCTGAAGCCGATTCGCTGATTGCAACAACTCGCGCGAAGATCCTGATGGGAGCTCTTAAGAACTTCTTTGGAGGTTGTTGCCGTCTTCTGAACAAGCACCGAAGAATCTCAACGAGTTCTTGGAGATCTGGAAAAACGCACGATCATATGAAGATTGCTGAAGGTCTTCTGGAGATGATACGAAGATCAACGAACAACGATCCGGCGATCGATGACGGTTTTGCTGGAAACAAGACGAGGAAGATCTTGGAAGCCCTTCCTGGGAATCTTGATGAACGCTCTGATGGTTTTCTGGGGTTTCTTTGAAGAGCGATGAAGGTGTGATGACTGATTCTGGTGAAGGTCATGAAGACTGATGAACATTTGGTTGAAGACGATGAATCTTCATCGTTCTGGTTTGTTTTCTGAGTTTGGTGATGAGTGTTGAACGGAGATCGCTGGGGATTGTGGTGGTTTCTGGCAGTTTAGTGGTGGCGATGAAGGTTCATGGAGGAAGGTGAAGGGATCTGGGTTTGGAGGGAGTTCTGGTGAGTTTTCCGGTGGGGAACGGTTGCCGGCGTACATGCACGGCGGCCGGAGTGGTTTCACGGTGAAGCGTGTGGAGCAGGACGCGTGGAAGGAGGGAGAGTCAGTGAGAGACGCGTGTGGGAGTTACGTGGCAGGAGGGAGAGTGGGTTCTGAGTGTGGCGTGGCGTGCTTCCAGGCAAAACGCGTGGGGGCTTCTTTTGCAGACACGTGTCTGCTTTTATTACTCTGACATGCGCTGGCACTTTCCAGAAGTTTCTGGAGTCTGCTGGATGAATGTGGACTTTTTGGGCCATTGAATAATTCCTGGACAAAAACAAACTGGGCCTTGCCAAAAACGCCCCCTGGGCCCAATACGAAAAAGGAATAAAAAACTGAAAAAAACTGCATAAAAACAAAACAATTAAACCTAATCTAATTATATCTAATCTAAACAATTAACCTAATTAACTCTAAAAAACTCAATTAACCTAATTAAACTCTAAAATGATTAAAAGTCTAACTAATTCTATATTATACTAATTAAATCTAAAAAAACAATTAACCTCTAATTAACTCCAAAAATCCAATTAATCCTAATTAAACTCTAAAAAATGATTAAAGTCTAATTAATTCTATATTATACTAATTAAATCTAAAAAAACAATTAACCTCTAATTAACTCCAAAAATCCAATTAATCCTAATTAAACTCTAAAAAATGATTAAAGTCTAATTAATTCTATATCTCTACTAACTCTATTAAACTTCTAATATTATTTAATATCTACTAAAAATCTATTATTAAAGAAGAAAAACTATATTATTTAAAAAAAACAATTAATTCCTATTAACCCTAATTTGTCACTCTATTTAATATGCTAAGAGAAAATTCACTAATATCCTAAAAATGATAAAAGCTATTTAAATTCTATTAAAATTCTAAAAATGATTTAAAAAACAATTAAACCTATTATTAATAAAAGAAAACTATATTATTTTCTATAGAAAAATTCCTAAAAATGATTTAAAAGAAAAACCATATTATTCTAAAATGATAAAACTATTTAAAATCTTATTTAAAATTCTACAAGTGATTAAAATCTATAAAAAAATCTTATAAAATCCTAAAAAGAGAATTAAGCTATTAAAATATTCAAAAACCCTATTTAAATTCCAGAAAAATCTATAAAGCCTGTAAAAAAAATTCACAAAAGCCTATTAAACCCTAAAAATGCAGATGAATGCACAAATGACCCCCATAAAAGCGCACGAGACCAGATCGAATCGAACGGAGATCCCCGGGCATCAGAATATCCCCAAAATCACTGAAAAATCACCGAGGAGCGCACAATTTCCCGAAAATAAAACCCTGGTAATCTGGACTGGATCTGCCACATCTGATAGACAAAAATCAAGCTGTAAACTCTGATATCCCCTGCTTGTGCACAAAAATCATACATCTGAGCTGTGAATATGAATTTAAACCATGAGTCAGATAGGAGAATTGGTTGGTCAAATTTTAGGGTGCAACACATAGACAAAACAATACAATACAATTTACTCCAACACATTAGAGAAAGATGTTAATCATCTTAAGTGAGATAAAATCTCCACCCCACAACAATACAATCGACATGTAGGGACTTTGCCTTAAGAGAGATAGAGGCGTACTCGTCAAACAATCCGAGTACTTGAGCCTTTTTCTTAAGACGATGCAAAAACCATTTTCCTACAACCTGTGGCGGTTATATCTCCCATAAAATGATAAAGCATCTCTTCTCCTAAAATCAACCAACCAACTACCCTAAACCCGTAGGAACTTTGACCACAGTCAAAGAACTCCTCTAACCCTTTAGGGGAACTACAAATACTCTGATTCCGCTCCCGTAAGGATATGTAGGCATAAGATGCGATATCTTATCGAGTATACTTAGAAATAAACCATTAGGGTCTTTCAACCATTAAGCAGATAAAACTTAGCAATAAACAAACATAAAACAAGAGGTTCTTGTAGAATACTACAGAAACTTAAGATGCTAGTACCTTCCCTAAGTTTAACCAATCCCCGAACCTAAAACTCTCTAAACCTTGCATTTGCATTGCATTATGGGAATTTCGATCTTTATCCCTTCCTTTGGACAAATCAAAGTTCGGTTGCAAAATGAATTAAAGATTCAAACTAATCAATAGTTTGGTATCCGATTTTCACCGCGACAGAAATGACAACTTCACTGGGGACATCTCAGTGGGTTTCCCTAACTTGTTTTCTTTATGTTTATATTTGCTTATATTTGCTTACTTGTTTACTTGCTTATTTGTTTGTGTTCTTGGGTTGATACTCTTGAGTGGTGAGACAAAGTCCTACACCCGGACTTGAGTAAACTTAAGATAGGATAGTGATATGTTCAAAGAGGCTTATAGGGGGTGGAATCCCGACCAAGCTGACTTGAAAATCACACTCAATTGAGCCCCTCTCGAAATATGTATTGTTGAACGAGTCCTTAATCGTGAAAACATGCACTATATTCGATGTTGGAGCCTATGATATTGAGGACCGTAGTTACCTTAACCACACTTTGACCTTTATTAGGATGTAGTGCGGGGCTATGAGGGGGTACCCCCTAAATAGTGCTACGCGATGCTACACTCGAAAGAAGTTCTCTTAAGAATATTATTAACCCCCGAGTACTTGGGAAGTTGATAATATCCGAAAGATGGGCTAATGACTTTGGGAACCTCATTAGAACCTTGTTCTGCAGGTACAATCAACCTTTAGTCAAAATCCTTTGGAAATGGGTATACCTTTGCCCCATGCTCGTTGCAAACCTAGGGTCCCCTTTGTTTGTTTATCCTTATGTTTCTATGTGCCTACTTGTGTTTGTTGCATTCATAAAGCATCATACCGCATTGGACTTCATGGGATTTACCTTTGTTTATGAACATTGTAGGGTATTATGGATCCCAATAGAAGACACACTTTGAAATACACTTTTAAAAGTCCCAAGTTGGATGACCTAAAGAAGTTGGTGACCTTTATTGAAGACCAAGAGAAGTTCAAGAACAAGTATGGGAAGCTGATATCCTTATTGAGTCGCCAAGTAGACGAAGGACTCCTTTCCACTTTATTGCAGTTCTATGATCCGCTATATCACTGTTTTACGTTTTCAGACTTCCAACTACTACCTACATTGGAAGAATACTCCTTTTTGGTTGGTCTACCTATCTTAGAAGAGTCTCCTTTCCCTTTCTTGGAAAAAGACCTCGATGAAAGAGAAATTGCTAAGGCCCTTTATCTAAAGGTATCCGATGTCAAGGGAAATCTGATTAGTAAAGGCGATATTTTTGGTTTGACTACGAAGTTCTTAATCAGTAAAGCAATATTTTATGTCGATTACACGAACAAGACTTCATTCAAGACAATCTTTGCCTTACTTATTTATGGAGTGTTTTTGTTCCCAAGTTTTGAAGGGTTCGTCGACCTCAACGTAATTAAGATCTTTTTGAAGAACAATCCAGTACCAACTTTATTGGGTAATGCTTACCATTCTATACATCTCTGAAACTTCTATGGTGGAGGAATGATCACCTGTTGTATGCTCTTACTCTACAAGTGGTTTATTTCGCACTTGCCGAGGTCTACTTCCTTTTTAAGTCTCGATAGAGGGCTTTGGTCTCCAAGAGTTATGGCATTGACTCACTCAGACATTATTTGGTACAACCGAGCATATGATGGAACCTTAATTATTGATGGTTGTGGCGACTTTGCTAATGTACCATTACTCAGTTTTAATGGAGGGATGAGTTACAATCCGGTCTTAGCTCGTCGACAATTGGGATTTTCGTTGAAGGAGCCGCCTAAGAGTGTCCAAGTGGAGAACATTTTCTTTAGGGAAGACAAGGAACTCCTAGACAAGGTTTTAGTTGCATGGAACCACTTGCACAAGAAAGGGAAAGAAAGCCTTGGGAAGCTTAATTGTGTGTCTTTGGAACCCTACCTTCGGTGGGTCAGAGAGAGGGCAATCAAGCTAAAGATGCCCTACTCCCGTCAAGATCCTATAGCTCCAAGGAGAGAGCCCACTTATGTCTTTATGTCTGAAGCCGAGAAGTTAGAGGTTGCCTTAAGGAAGTCGCAACATGAGTTAGAATCATGGAAGAACAAGTACCATGTAGCGGTGGCAGAAAATGATGAATGTCAGAAGCAGAAGGCTGAACTTCAAAAGGAGAAGGATGAACTTCAGAAACAGCTACAGTTGAAGGATGAAGAGCTACTCCCCTGCAAAAAGAGGAAAGTCATGGAGGATTTATTTTTCTCCGACCCACAATGCACTATTTGGAAACTAATTATGGACAACCTTATCCGTGAGAAGACGCAATTAGAAGAGCAACTCAAGCAGCAGAATTCGAAACTTCTTTAGTGTCTTTACTAGCTTTTATTTAGCTTTTATTTGGGACTTTTAAAAGCAATTATTTGTATTCCGTTTCAAAATTAATAAAAAACTTTTTCTTTTACTACAATGCTTATAAATAGTTGGGATCCCATGAAGTCCTACTCATCTTGCATTACATTCTTTCTTTATTCATTTCAAGAAACTCAATTTTATTTCTCAGGTATTGTAACCATGGATTTCAAAAGAGAAGCATTGGAGTACACTTTTCAGAGCCCTAACATTAAAAGCTTGAGAGAACTAGCAGATCTAATCAAAGATCGTTACGCCTTTGCAGCAGAATATGGGGAAGTCTTCCGTTTTCTCGAACTCAAGATGAAAGGAGGGCTGTTGGAGACTTTTGTTCAATTTTATGATCCATTGTACCACTGTTTCACTTTTCCGGATTACCAGTTGATGCCGACTCTGGAAGAGTATTCTGATTTCCTAAGGATGCCCGTAACGGCCCGTCCCATATTCACCGACCAAGAAGACACACCTAGTCACCAAGAAATTGCCAACGCTACTCATCTCAGCTTGGCAGATGTTCAAGCGCACCTAACCACCAAGGAAGGAGTCCTTGGATTCCCTGCTGACTTCTTGATTGAAAAAGTCCGCTACCATGCTGAAAGAAAGGAAGTCCTTATCGTGGAAGCCACCTTTACTCTGTTGGTCTATGGGATTTTCTGGTTCTTAAAGATCGATGATTTTGTTGATATGGATGCGATTAAACTATTCATACTCAAGAATCCAGTCCCTACTTTGTTAGCTGACACATATTACTCAATCCATTCAAAGAATGCCGAGGGAGGGGGACATATCGTTTGTTGTACCGCTCTGCTGTATTCATGGTTCATTGCTCGCCTAACTCGACACCCGTCTATTTGGGAAGAGGAAGAGTCACCTCATTGGTCCGAGATAGTCATGGCCCTCACCCACTCTGACATTGTGTGGTACGATCCTACCTATGGAGGTATATGTATGATCCATAGCATCAGAGGATTTGCTAACATACCACTCATTGGGAGAGAAGGATGCATAAGTTACAACCCTGCTCTGAACCGCCTCCAATTCGGGCACCCCATGATTGGAGTACCTGACCAGACTCTGTTAGAAGGGATCTTTCTCAAGGAAGGAGAAGATCCAAACCTGAAGACTGTCATAATTTATGCATGGAGATACATCAACCAAGAAGGAAAAGCTGCTTTAGGAAACCCCAATTATGCTGTCTCTGAAGAATATCTACATTGGGTGCGCGAAAGAGCTCTCGACCTCAAGATGTCGTTCCCTTTCCATGAACCTATGGTATTGGCTTTTCACGATCCAGATTGGTTTGACGTGAGCAAAGTAGATCAGTTGAAGGCTGCCTTGGATGAGGCTCGAAAACTGAAGGCCACTTGGAGGAACAAGTTTTTCACACTCAAGGTAGAGAAAGAGAAATCCCAGAGGATGCCAGAAGTAGAACTTGTAAGGAAAAGGATGGCGCGAGAGGATTTATTTTCCTCTCACACCTCTTCAAAAGTTGTCACCAGTGATGATCCTCCCCCAGCAGCTATGTCCTGGAAGGAATGTGTCGATCGACTCATCAGTGAGAAGGCCGAGTTACAAGAACGTGTCAGTCAGTTAGAAGAAGAGCTTCACGCGCAGAAAGAGCATAAGGAGTAGATCTCCGAGTCCCTCTTTTGCTTTTGGTTCAATGTAATAAACTCTTAAAAGAGTATTTTGTTTTGTAATGCTTCAATTATCAAAATAAAATAAGTTTTTCTCCAACGTTACAATACCGAAACAATTTGAATTTCTTGAAGTTTCATACTCATTTGCATTTTGCATAAGCATAGCATCGTTTGCATTCCAGGGTCTCACTCTTGCTTCATCTCCGCAGAACAAGCTGAATCACTGATACAATACTCGAACTAGTCAACGCCAGAAGATGGATCAACTAGAACAAGAGAACAGAGTGCTCCGTGATAAAGTTGTCGTTCTGAAAGAAAGTTTGGAGAGGTTGAATGGTCTAGTGGAAGCTTTGTCCAATCAGGCCTCGATCAACAACCAAGAAGTTCCAAGGACTGTTATATCCGAAGTAGTATCAGCACCGATCCCAGTGGTGTCTACTATTGCTGAGGTAGCCTACAACATGCCTCCAGGTTTCCCATGGGGGATGCCTCCTTATTTCACTCCGGATGGTTATCGTCCACCTGTTCCCGAGGTTCCTGTCGCAACCACTGTTCAAGCTGCTCCTGTAGTTTCTGCTGTGATGACTACCACATCTCCACATGTGAACGCTGTTCCGTATATTCTGGATGACCCAATTTTACATGGGTCTCCGACAGAAACTGTGGGTTTAGAAGAGAGGATGGACGAATTTCAAGACCAATTTTCTGAATTACAAAAAGAGTTGAAAGCCCTTAGTGGGAAGGACTTGTTTGGTAAGAGTGCTTCTGAGCTGTGCTTGGTTCCAAACGTTAAGGTCCCACTGAAATTCAAGGTCCCTGATTTTGAGAAGTACAAGGGGAATACTTGTCCTCAGAGTCATCTTATTATGTACGCCAGGAAGATGTTTGCCCAAACTGATAATGATCAACTACTTATTCACTACTTTCAAGACAGTCTGACAGGCGCCGCACTCAAGTGGTATATGGGGTTGGATAGTACGAAGATTCGAAATTTCAATGATCTAGGAGGAACCTTTGTCAAGCAGTATAAGTACAATGTGGACATGGCCCCTGACCGTGATCAGTTGAGGGCTATGACGCAAAAATATAAAGAGAGTTTCAAGGAATATGCTCAACGTTGGCGCGAGTTGGCCGCGCAAGTCACACCACCGTTAGAAGAGAAAGAGATGACCAAGATTTTTCTGAAGACTCTTGGTACTTTCTTTTATAAGAAGATGGTAGCCAGTGCACCCAACGACTTTACTGAAATGGTCAATATGGGAATGCGCTTAGAAGAAGGGGTTCGCGAAGGAAGATTTGCCAAAGAAGGGAGTGCTCCTAAAAAGTATGGGAGTAGTTTTGTGAATAAAAAAGAGCAAGGTGTAAATGCCATTCAAAAGGGACAATTTAGAAAGAGGTACATGCCACCACACCAAGTTGCAGCGGTATCACCAGTGTTTAATGCTCCGGCTTATCAACTACAATCTCCGCAACCATATCAGCAACCTCAGTCCCCCGTTGCCCAACAACCACAACCTCAGAAAAGTCCACAGTACCCTCAGCAGAATCGGCCATCCAACAATCAAGGTCGTGTGTATAGAAAAATAAATTTTGATCCGATCCCAATGACATATGCTGACTTGTTCCCCGCTTTGATTAAAAAGGGTCACATTCAGACAAGAGCTCCACCTTTGGCTCCCGTGAATCCTCCTCCTTCTTATAGGGCTGACAAGTTTTGTCCTTACCATCAGGGTGCTCCAGGACATGATATTGAGAGTTGTTTCGGTTTGAAGATGGATGTCCAGAGGCTCATTAAAAATGGAATCTTGTCTTTTAGGGATTCTGGCCCTAATGTACAGAAGAATCTGTTACCACCACATGGTTCACCCTCTGTCAACATGATTCAAGACTGTTTGGCAAATGAGGATTAGAAATCTTCGATTGAAAGAGCTAAAGAGGTTTGTGTTATAGTGCCTCACTTTAAAGAAGTGAAGCGTATCGAAATTGTGTATAATAGCAGAAAACCAGCTGTTACCCCGTTGGTAATCAATGTGCCTGGACCTGTCCCTTATACTTCCAGTAAGGTTATCCCCTACAGGTACAACGCTACGATGTTGGAGAATGGAAAAGAAGTGCCTTTACCCACTGTACCCTCAATAGTTAATATTGCAGATGTCAGCAGAGTAACAAGAAGTGGTCGAGTGTACCCGACTGTGCCACCGAAAGAAAAAGAGGTCTCATTAGAACAGACAGGCTCAAAGGATCCAATTATGGGGAAATCTGGTGGATCTGATTTATCCAATTCAGATGAATGTTTAAAAGTGATCAAGAGGAGTGAGTATAAGGTTGCAGATCAGCTCCTGCAAACCCCGTCTAAGATTTCTGTGTTGCAACTGCTGATGAGTTCTGAGGCTCATAGAGAAGCGCTCCAGAAAATATTAGAACAAGCGTATGTTGAACAAGATGTGACTATGGAACAATTTGATAACATCATTGGCAGTATTACTTCATGTGACAATCTGGGTTTTAATGAAGATGACCTCCCAGAAGAAGGAAGAAAACACAACATGGCTTTACATATTTCTGTGAACTACGGAAATGACTCTCTGTCCAGTGTGTTGGTTGATACTGGATCTTCTCTGAATGTGATGCCTAGAACTACTCTATCCAAGCTGTCTTATTAGGGACCGCCGATGAGGCCAAGTTATATTATCGTCAAGGCTTTTGATGGGTCAAAGAAAACAATAATTGGTGAGGTGGATTTGCCAATGACTATTGGGCTGCAAACTTTTATGATCACATTTCAAGTCATGAACATTCGTGCCGCTTATAGTTGTCTGCTAGGGAGGCCATGGATACATGAAGCTGGGGCAGTTACGTCCATCCTACATCAGAAATTAAAGTATGCTTTTGAGGGGAAAACAATTACAGTTTGTGGAGAAAAGGCTTTGGTGGTGAGTCACTTGTCATCATTCTCGTATGTCGAAGCTGAGGAAGAGGTTGGCACGCAATTTCAAGCTTTGTCTATTGTGGGCGAGGGTGCCCAGAAATCTCAAGCATCCATGTCATCATTCAAAGACGCGCAGCGAGTAGTGAACAGTGGTCATCAGACAATTTGGGGAAAGGTGTTGTCTTTGCCAGAGAACAAAAATAAGGAAGGTCTCGGTTTCACCAACAGTTCTGCTCAACAAACCACCAAAGGTCAAAGGTTTCCGCTGATCAATGAAGTATTCCGTAGTGGAGGAGTCGTCCATCATCCTCAGGTTAATGTTGTGTTAGAGGATGAACTTGAAGGCTACATATCAGATGGTTTTGCCAGGTCCTCCATTCCTTACGAGGACTACGAGCCCTATATGGAAGATCCAGGCTATGTTTCAGATGAATTTGACTACACCTTTGGAGTCTATGCCGTTACCGAGGAAGATCCAGATGAGGACATCCCAGACTTTGTGAGCCCAGGCGTTGTGGTCAAGAATTGAAGTGCGGTTGAAGCCCCTACTGCCATTCATATATCTAAGTAAAGCATTTGTTTAAACAAATTTCGCTCTGCCCAAGGTGAAACTGCATTTATTAGGGCTTACTTTTAATAATTCCCTTTGCTCTGCCCAAGGCAAAGGTGACTTTGTTGGGCGTGTCTTTTTGGTTTTGCTATCATCAATAAATTACTTTCATTTTCAATTGTGTTTTATATTTATTCACGATGTTGGAAAATAATAAGTAGCATCTCGCGTACACACACTTTCTACTTTACAAAAACTTATTAAAAATCACATCACTTGCGCAGATTGCTACATAAATTACAACCTGGAAATAATGATCCACTACCTTCTCCGAATTTTGAGTTTCCTGTGTATGAAGCTGAGGATGAAGAAGATGATATCCCAGAAGAAATTTCCAGACTGCTTGAGAAAGAAGAGAAAGCTATCCAACCTCATCAAGAGCCGGTGGAAGTAATCAACTTGGGATCAGAAGAAATCCGTAGAGAAGTGAAAATTGGAGCTCTGCTCAAACCCGATGTGAAGAAACAACTGATTGATTTACTTGGAGAGTTTGTCGATGTGTTTGCTTGGTCATATCAAGACATGCCCGGATTGGACACATCTATAGTCGAACATCGTTTACCGTTGAAGCCAGAGTGCCCGCCAGTAAAACAGAAGCTTAGAAGAACTCGACCCGATATGGCTCTAAAGATTAAGGAAGAGGTACAGAAACAGATTGATGCAGGTTTCCTTGTTACTGCCGAGTATCCACTATGGTTAGCTAACATTGTACCCGTTCCGAAGAAGGATGGTAAGGTTCGCATGTGTGTAGATTACAGAGATTTGAATAAAGCCAGTCCGAAAGATGATTTCCCATTACCTTACATTGACATCTTGGTGTCGCTACTGCGAAAATCGGCGCCGGCTTGACAGGAGAGTCGCCACCGTGCGTTATTTATCCCTCAGAGCGGGAAAGGAAACGCTCGAAGTAAACCTCGCAAAGACGGGAAAAGGTATGGTCATCGCAACCAAAACCTGGATTCGGGAGTCGGTTACGCAAGGGGAAGGTATTAGCACCCCTCACGTCCATCGTACTCGATGGGATCCACGCTTGGTGTTTATAAGGAAAAGGGTGTGTTTATCTATCTACTCTAATGGTCGGTCTGAAAAGAAAAGAAAAGGACAAGACTCGACAGAACATACGGTATTCTGGGCCTACGTATTCCCTCGTGCAATGGGAAAGTCAGAGTCAACGTAGTTCGACTACCTACGACTAAACGGGGGAAAGGTTGCTCGCCAGGACATCGCGTCCTGTGCCTACGTACTTCCACACAGTATGGAAGATCAGAGCAAACGTAGTTCGACTGACTACGGGCTAAACAGGGGCTCTCACACAGCAGTGAGAAAACAAACTGATCTCAAAGGTTCGGGAACCTACAACTACGATCTGGTCTCAAATGCACTCGAGCAAGAGAAAGGGATAACAATTAGTCGTCAGCGGGAAAGTCTCGATCGCACAGCCGCGAGAGAACAAAGGGTCAGTTGTTAGTGTGCTCGCTAGGACATCACATCCTATGCCTACATATCCTTGTCTGGTACAAGGAATCAGAGCAGCTGTAGTTCGGCTAACTACGGATCAAGCTACTCAAAAACTCCTACTGAAAGGAAAGGGAA
Source organism: Lathyrus sativus (assembly GCA_963859935.3). NCBI lineage: Eukaryota > Viridiplantae > Streptophyta > Magnoliopsida > Fabales > Fabaceae > Lathyrus > Lathyrus sativus. The sequence goes on from OZ012735.1 coordinate 659,893,573, forward strand.
AAGACACCCTAGACTATAGCTGGAAAAAGGGAATCTACCTACTGCTATCATGCCTGGCTGACCATCCTAATGTCTATCATAACGACTCCGCAGCGGAGAAGTCAGAGCTCCTAAGGGATCATGGCCACAGGACTAAACGAAAAACAAGAATTAACTACAAAGTAAAGGAATACTGAAAATATGCATGAATGCAACAACTAAGCAAACAAGGTACAAAGGCCGCAAACCACAGAGGCAAGGGAGCTCAGCTCTACCAAATACCAACAAGCAAAGCCACGCAATAACAAACAAGCAGAAGGAGGACCACCTCAACTTCTCATGCACACAAAGTCTACTTCTAGGATGCACCTAACTCAGAACTATCTAGATGAATACCTAAGTCTAATGCAACATAACATCACACAAGTCACACAATACAAAGAGAAGGCTAGCTAACCCGACAAGCCTCTATCTACAAAACAAGAAACTACTCCTGGGCAAGGCCCCTAACAAACCTGAAACAAGCTCCTAATCTATCTCTAAACAAAACTCTATACAACACCTTAAGCAAAGATCTAAGCAAAAAACTCTAATCAGAACCCTAAGCAAGGGGAATCAATCCCAGTCTCCAAGCTTCAGAACAAGCTTACCAAAGAAAGGGAGCTAAGCAGACAAACTCATAGTGCCTTCCTCAGGAAAGTACCAGGAGGTTACTACTCAGGAGTCATATCCTATGCGGCTCGACAACTGTGATCAGTTTACATTCCTCCTCAGGAGAAATTAAACTCACGAGTTGGCTCCGACATCACTGGATATTTAAGAAAGCCTATATGCACTAAGGGAACTAAGTGAACAGACCCATAGGACCTTCCTCAGGAAAGTACTAGGAGGCTGACACTTAGGAATCGTATCCTACGTGGCTCAACAACTGTGATTAGTTTACATTCCTCCTCAGGAGAAATTAAACTCACGAGTTGGCTCCAACATCATTGGATACTTAAGAAATCCTAGATAAACTAAGGGAACTAAGTGAACAGACCCATAGGACCTTCCTCAGGAAAGTACTAGGAGGCTGACACTTAGGAATCGTATCCTACGTGGCTCAACAACTGTGATCAGTTTACATTCCTCCTCAGGAGAAATTAAACTCACAAGTTGGCTCCGACATCATTGGATACTTACGAAAGAGGTGAGAAGAAAGAATGAAAGTCATTCATAGTGCCTTCCTCAGGAAAGTACCATAAACTCCCTTCAAACTTCAGGATCTCGAACCTCACAAACAGATAACAAGCTCCTAGACTAAGCCTCAATCCAATGCATCCTTGCAAGCTCCAACAGGACCTCAATCCACTGCATCTTTGAGAAGAACCCACAGGCCATCAAACCTCAAGCAACTATCTCTGAAGTTCAACCACAGTTGAACTTCAAAGTCAGAAGTCATCAAGACTTCTCCTATCCTCAAGCTCAGACAAATCATATCAGAACATCCTACAAAAATCTATCAAAAATCTATGGGAAACCTACATGGCTCTATGACAACATACTAAAAAATCAGAACAAAATTCATTACCAGATGGAAGAAACAAGATCAACAAAACAGACATATCCACAAACCAATTATTCAATATCAAAACAATACAAAAAATGCAATTAAAATGAAAATGCATGATTAAGCTAATGTTTTTGCACTATAAAATTCTACATTGAATTACGAGTCTACATAAAAAAGAACGGAATTATTTGACTAAACCTACTATTTTTTATGAATTTTCTAATAATATGCATGCACTAAAAAATATTAAAAAAGCAATTAAATGGGAAACATGCCAAAAATAGCAAACAAAAATAAAATGACATTTTTATTTTTGTACAATTTTCTAGACATTATTATAAAGTGGTAGAAAAAATAAGAATTAAAAAATCAATTGTTTTTATTTTGTTATGAATCTTTCAAGAACAAGAAAATAATAAAAGAAATTAAAAAACAAAATTGAAATGAGATGGGAGGGGGTCCTAATAGCACATATACTCAGGTTGAATTTCTAAATGGGCCTGAAAGGGGGGTGCTAACAGCAAATGGGCGCAGGGCCCAATGGGAATCAGAAATCCCCTAAAGAAAATAAAAGGAAAAAAACGCAAGGGGGGGGGGGGGGCAGACTAGTAGGTTTTCCAGTGGTATTCTTCGTTGGGCTTAGATGAGGGGGTGTGGGTAGCATTGGGCGTAAGGCCCAAATCAATCCCACTCTAGCTTCTCACATGAGGGAGGGGGAAAATGAGTAACAAGGGGGTTGCTCTCTCAGCAAACGCGTTTGGGCTTGGCCCAAACCTAACCCTAACCCAATTAACCCTAACAAAACTAATCCCTCTCCCCATGACTCAGATCACTGTTCACGCTCCTCAAGCCCTAGCCGTCGTCTTCCCTCACCTTCCTCACCCTATCTGAAACTCTCATAACCTTCTCACGAACTCTCAACCAACATCAAACACAAACCCAGCAACACCATCAATCTATGCCTCAAACACACTCAAACCCTAACAATCCTAAATCAGCCTCAAACACATCATCAAAATCAAGCCAAGTCTCAGCATCATACATTCAAACCACGCATCAACCAATTCCTCAAAACCCTAGCCATTCTATAAGTCAGTGAAAACAATGCAATCTGAATCTATAGAACATGCAACGAGTTTCAGAAAGCATACCTGGAGATGAATCTGGAGCGAACTGGAGATTCTGGAGCGAAACTTCTTCAACGAAGATCCAAGCCGTTTGCAGGAGAATTGGTGGTTGATGAACGCGTATGAAGGAGAAAAAGGGCCTGGAGTGTTCTTGAGGAAGTTCGTTGAAGAATATTTGTTGAAAATGGAGAACAACTCTCTTGATGAAGTTGTGGAGGAGATCAGAGACGATCTGGAGATTCTGGAAAAGAAACTGGAAGAAGACGTTCTTGAAGATTCTGAGAAACGTATGATGAAGGTACCATGAACCTTGACGATGGAATTCTGGCTGGAAATTGAGAGATCTTTGAAGATCTTGAAGGAGCTCGTCGATGATGACGATTCTGAAACGTCTGGTTTTTCCGGCGAGATGTGAACGGAGGGGATTGGAGACGATCGGAGGAAAAAATGGATTTCTGGAGATTTCTGGGTATTTGGGGTTTCCGGCGAAGAAGACGGTGGTCGGAGACGGTTGGACGGTGGCTCAGGGCGTCTGCATGCCCGGCGGCGAGGTCCCGGCGATGCTCCGGTGACTAGCTGTGGGGGTGACAAGTGGTGAGGGGTTAAGGCTGGGAGGAGACACGTGGCTGGACGGATGGCAGCAGAGAGAGAGTGTGAGTTCTGTTGGGACGCGTGTGAGAGTGTGAGGGAGTCTGAGTTGTGAGGTGGGGTCCTCCTGAGAGCAACGCGTGGCATGTTTTATATACGGACACTTGGCGTGCAATTTCCTGGACTGAAAAACAGAAAAAAAAACTGGTGAATTGGGCCTCCAAATACAATCTGAATGGGCCCACACGAAAATGCTGATCAAAACCTGAAAAAACTGAATTAAAACATTAAACCTACTTAAAACTAATTAAAACCATATCAAACTCAATAACACTAAACCTAATTAACTAAACACAGATTTAAACCTAATTAGCTAATTAACCTGACTAATTAAATCTAAAAGAAAATTAACTATCCTAATAAAATCTAACAAACTCAATTAAATTCTAAACAAAAGATTTGAATCCTAATTAAACCCTAATTTAAATCTAAAAATGATTAAAATCTAATTAACTCCATATTAAACCAAAAATGATTAAAACTCTACTAATTATAACATCTCTTATTAAAATCCTATTAAAAATCTACCATTTATTTATAATATCTATTTAAAAGAAAAACTATATTAAAACATACCCTATTTATTTCTATTTCAACTATTAAAATCCCTATTAACATAAAAGAAAAATCTATAATATTTTCTATATTATCTAAAACAATTAAAAACAATTTTAAAATCTATTATATCCTAAAAATGATAAAACTATTAAATCTATTTAAAAAATTCTATAACATTCTAAAAAGAGATTTAAACTATTTAAAATTCTAAAAAAAATCTATTTAAATCCTAAAAAATCCCTAAAGCCTATTTAAAATCTGCAGAAAGCTATTAAACCCTGAAAAATGCAGACAAATGCAAATGACCACCATAAAAGAAAGCACGAGACCAGATCGAATCGAACAGAGAACCCCGGGCATCAGAATATCCCAAAATCACTATGCAAGCTAAAAATCACCGAGGAGCGCACAATTTCCCGAGAATAAAACCCTGATGATCTGGACTGGATCTGCCATATCTGATAGACGAAAACCAAGCTGTAACCCTGATATCCTCTGTCTGTGCACAAATATCATGCGTCTGATTTGCGAATATGAATTTAAACCACGAGTCAGATAGGAGAACCGGTTGGTCAAATTTTAGGGTGCAACACTTGGTAGACAGCACCGCGAGATATGAGGTTTTCTCCTTCATGGATGGATTTTCAGGTTACAACCAGATTAGAATGGCTCCCGAGGACAGAGAAAAGACGTCATTCATCACGCCCTAGGGCACCTTTTGTTACAAAGTTATGCCGTTTGGATTAAAGAATGCGGGGGCAACATATCAGAGAGCTATGACTACTTTGTTCCATGATATGATGCACAAAGAGATCGAGGTGTATGTGGATGATATGATAGCTAAGTCGAAGACCGAAGATGATCATGTTAAACATTTGTCTAAGCTGTTTGGTCGTTTGAGAGAATACAAGCTCCGTCTGAACCCCAATAAATGCACATTTAGAGTATGATCAGGGAAATTATTATGTTTTATTGTCAGTCAAAGAGGGATTGAAGTGGACCCTGATAAAGGGAAAGCTATCCGGGAAATGCCAGCTCCCACCACCGAGAAACAAGTCAGAGGATTCTTGGGACGTTTGAACTATATCTCCAGGTTTATATCCAACATGACTGCTACGTGCAAACCTATTTTCAAGCTTCTGAGGAAAGAACAAGGGTATGTTTGGACTGAAGACTGTCAAAAGGCTTTTGATAGTATTAAAGAGTATTTTCTTGAGCCACCTATCTTGATACCACCAGTTGAAGTCGACCTTTGATTATGTATTTGACTGTTTTAGAAGATTCAATGGGTTGTGTACTCGGTCAGTGAGATGAAACAGGAAAACAAGATCATGTCACTTATTACTTGAGCAAGAAGTTTACTGATTGTGAAACAAGGTACACTATGTTAGAGAAGACTTGTTGTGCTTTGGCGTGGGCCGCAAAGCGTTTGCGCCAGTACATGTTGAATCACACTACTTGGTTAGTTTCAAAGATGGATCCTATCAAGTATATTTTTGAGAAGCCCGCTTTGACTGGGAGAATTGCTAGATGACGGATGTTGTTGTCTGAATATGATATCGAGTACCATACTCAAAAAGCTGTTAGAGGAAGTGTTTTGGCCGATCATCTGGCTCACCATCCCATTTTGTATCATCAACCCTCAAACGATGATTTTCCAGATGACGATGTTATGTTTTTAAAAATGAAAGATTGTGAAGAACCCGTACATGGTGAAGGGCCAGAACCTGGTCCTCAATGGGGTTTAGTTTTTGATGGAGCCGTCAACGCTCACGGAAAAGGGATAGGTGTTGTTATTGTGACTCCTCAAGGGACCCACTTCCCATTTACCTCCAGATTAATATTCCAGTGTACTAATAACGAAGCTGAGTACGAGGCATGCATTATGGGTCTTGAAGAAGCAATCGACTTGAGAATTAAGAAATTAGATGTGTTTGGTGATTCTGCAGTGGTAATCAACTAAATCACTGGAGAGTGGATAACCCGACATGATAATTTGGTCCCGTACAGAGATTATGCTAGAAGACTGTTACCGTTCTTTGATAGGGTCAAATTTTATCATATTCCCCGTGATGAGAACAGAATGGCAGATGCGCTGGCAACTTTGGCCTCCATGATTGTGGTGAACTTTTGGAATGATTGTCCTCGAATTGAAGTAAAGCGCCTCGACAGACCTGCCTACATCTTTGTCGTTGAAGAAGTCAAAGATGGTAAACCTTGGTACCACGAAATCGAAGTTTTTTCTCAGAACTCAAGAATACCCTTTGGGAGCTTCCAACAAAGATAAGAAAACTTTGAGAAAGTTGGCTGGAAATTTTCTTTTGAGTAATAACGTGTTGTATAAACGGAATTTTGACATGGTCTTGCTGAGATGTGTTAACAAACAGGAAGCGGATATGTTGATGACGGAAATTCACGAAGGATCTTTTGGCACTCATGCCAACGGACATGCTATGACTAAGAAGCTTTTAAGGGTTGGTTATTATTGGATCATAATGGAATCAGATTATTACAAGTTTGCTAGAAAGTGTCACAAGTGTCAGATTTACGCAGATAAAACTCACGTGCCTCCGACTTTGTTGAATGTTATCTCATCCCCGTGGTCGTTCTCTATGTGGGGAATTGATATGATTGGAATGATAGAGCCGAAAGCATCCAATGGACACCGATTCATCTTAGTAGCCATTGATTATTTTACCAAGTGGGTCGAGGCAGCTTCCTATGCTAATGTAACTCGACATGTGGTTGTCAAATTTATCAAGAATCAGCTTATTTGCGGATATGGTGTGCCAAGCAGAATTATTACAGACAACGGTTCCAATTTGAATAACAAGATGATGAAAGAGTTGTGTGAAGAATTCAAGATTGAGCATCATAATTCTTCCCCTTACAGACCAAAGATAAATGGGGCTGTTGAAGCCGCCAATAAGAATATCAAGAAGATCATTCAGAAAATGGTTGTTACTTACAAAGATTGGCATGAAATGCTCCCATTCGCCTTACATAGATATCGTACAATGGTACGCACATCGACTGGGGTAACTCCATTTTCACTTGTCTACGGTATGGAAGCCGTGCTCCCGATAGAAGTAGAGATTCCTTCTATGAGGATTTTGATGGATGCAAAACTACCAGAAGCCGAATGGTGCCAGAACAGGTTTGATCAGTTGAATTTAATCGAAGAAAAGAGGATGGTTGCGCTATGCCACAGGCAGTTGTATCAGCAGAAGATGAAGAAGACATTTGACAAGAAGGTTCGACCCCGTGTATTCAAGGGAGGTGACCTTGTGCTCAAGAAGATCCAGTCTTTCCTCACTGACGTCAGAGGAAAATGGGCCCCAAATTTTGATGGACCATACGTGGTAAGGAAGGTTTTGTTAGGAGGCGCTTTAATGTTAACAACAATGGATGGAGAAGAGATCACTCGCCCTGTGAATACGGACGCTGTCAAGAAGTATTTTGTTTAGAACTAGGAAGTTCACATTTAATTTAGGAGAAGCAGGACATTATTCCCTTTATGTAATCGTTATTATTTTCCAACATTGTAATATTGGGGTCATGCCTTTCTGCTGACCACTATTCAATAAAAGCTTTCCACTTATCAAAAATGTCTATTCTTGATAGCAAAATCCATATTTGACTTGAACTTTTTCAAAAAAAAACTTTATGTTTTACTCGATATATGAATAACAAAAGGATGACCATGGACATTTATTTCATCCATGGAAGAACAACAATCTTATGTGCTCCTCTAAGACAAGAAGATATTTATTTTATCCAGACATGAAGACTATCTCCGTTCGAGATACTTTCTTTGCAGGTGATAGAGGATCTGTGGAGATTTTGCCTGAGTACCCTTTCGTTTGAGGCGTTTGTTTCGCTTCCCCCAATCCTTCAGCATACATACAACATATAAGTAGACATCATAGCATGTGCATTTGTTGCGTTCGTTGTGTTTGCTTCATTCTATCGCTTTGGCTGTAGTTCATTCCATATGTGTTTGGGTGCGTCTTATTCCTCTCATTAGGTTTGTCGACCCTAGGCAGAAAGAGCACGATATTTCCATTTCCTCATGAAGTTTGATCCTCATGGAAGACGATTGTTTTAGTGCAACCCCATTTGAGTTCATACCTCGGTGGTCGAGTCCTGCTTGACATTTTCTCTTCGGCTACTTCCCGAATTGAACTTCGGTCTCAGCAACCACAGTGTGAATAATCTCCAATTTTTGGACATGGATTAAGTGTGCATTTATTTCGCACCCTTTTCCCCAGGAAGGATAGAAAGACGTTTCTTCAACAACAGCATCACAGGATTTTCTCGAACATCTATCTCTTTATTTGAGCAACTCGTTTTGATCAGGATCTTATTCAAAACGACAAACGACATTTTTTTACAAGACGGTTCATTTGCCCTCAGTAGGTCCCTCAACATTACCAATTCGCCGAACGACATCGCTTCATAAATCCATCAGAGAAGTTTACCGAAGACATTACAAGGCATCTCTCTTTGTTTGAGAGCTTACAAAATATTTTCCAATTACAACAGAGACATTCCTCAGGATTGACTTCCCCAAGTGGGTCGTCACATAAGTTTATTTCCATCAAGCGACACCTCTCCAGAGAATTCGAAGAAGTTTACCACATTAGTCTCTTTATTTGAGAGGACATACTTTACAATTCAACCGGCTCACATCTCCCCGAAGATCCCCAGTGAAGCTTTACAATTACATCTACAATTTACAATTACATTTACAAATTACATCTATGGAGTTCTACATTCACATCTACAAATTACATCAAAGTTCTACAACGAACTACATCTACATTGACAACAACAGTTTACATTTACAGTCTACAACAACAATTACAAACTACAATGATTCTACAGTCTGCAAAATTTACAACATTTCGAGTAGAGACTGAGACCAGCTCATAGTTCCCATACTATGACGCTCGGGGAGGTTCTACATCAGAGACCGAGACCAGCTCATAGTTCCCATACTATGACGCTCGGGGAGGTTCTACATCAGAGACCGAGACCAGCTCATAGTTACCATACTATGACGCTCGGGGAGGTTCTACATTAGAGACCGAGACCAGCTCATGATTCTCATATCATGACGCTCGGGGAGGTTCTACATCAGAGACCGAGACCAGCTCATAGTTCCCATACTATGACGCTCAGGGAGGTTCTACATCAGAGACCGAGACCAGCTCATGATTCCCATATCATGACGCCCGGGGAGGTTCTACATCAGAGACTGAGACCAGCTCATAGTTCCCATACTATGACGCTCGGGGAGGTTCTACATCAGAGACCGAGACCAGCTCATGATTCCCATATCATGACGCTCGGGGAGGTTCTACATTAGAGACTGAGACCAACTCATGATTCCCATATCATGACGCTCGGGGAGGTTCTACATCAGAGATTGAGACCAACTCATGGTTCCCATACCATGATGCTCGGGGAAGTTCTACAACTACAACAACATTTACAACGACATTTATATCTACATCTACCATCTACAGTGATTCTTATGGCCAAAAACTCGTGCAGTGTTTGTATTTAAGTCCCTCCTATCTCGTTGAGACGTAGATTTCGATCTCCATATCTTCGAATAGAAGTAACTTAAATAGGGGCATCTGTCACACCCTAATTTTTTACCATAATACTCCACCCCTGTATGTTTTATTTCGCTTAGGTGTGCATATTTATTGTGACTAACTAGTGTGCGCAGCTGCAGTAACTCCAAGTGGAGATGGTTTTCATGTTCACTAATAAAATTATTAAGAGGATTCTAAGACAGTCGAAAAACCTCACATCTTTCTCAGTGGCACTTCGAGAGTAGGATACTATGACTTTTGACTATTGAGAATATTTGGAAGCAAGTTATGACAAAGTGTGGAGTCGTGAGCAAGGGCTTATAATTCTAAGACCCCAGGGCCTTCTACTGGTTTGAACTTAAAGAGGATTAGACCTTAAGGGCGATCATGATTTTGTGACGACATATTACGAAGTTACACCCCTTGGATGTACCCGTTTCTCTATTATCAGAATCTTCGAGTATGCGGATTTGATTCTAAGGAAATTAACATCAAAACATGTTGGATAAGATTGCAAAACCCGAGAATTTTAACAGTTCAGGTTACATATAATAACAAAGTGGAAATTAACATCAAAGATTGAGTTCTTCATTATCTGGAATACCCAACTCAACATTGGCAATGGTTTATCATTAAAGTCGTCACATATTTCACTCGCATCATCAGCTTGATATTTGACTAAATTTCAGATTCATGCAGTTAAGGACAAGTTGTAAGCCTGTTGCAAAATTAAACGAGAAAAAGGGATGATTTATATTACAATTATGTTTGTCAAATTGTCACTACAGTATCTGCATCAAGAGCTCACGTGGAAAGTGGAATTCACTCAGTATTACAATGTGTCCCTCCTATTTCACAGTGTACTTGTTTACAATCATATCATTTACGAAATCCAAACTGCCTACAAGTTATTAATTGAACTATTCCTAGCAGCAATTTCCAAACACATCAGCTACCAAAAGCCAGAACCAGGTGCTGCCATTTGTCGGCGTTATCGTCAATATCTTTCTTACTAGAGCAGTCAACACATGTTCACAAAATCGCAGCTTCCACGCAAACCAGCATTGCCAACCATATTACTGCAGAATACGAAAGAAGGTTATGATATAATGAATTGAAAAATAATAGAACTGAGTAGCTCCCGGGACCGCAACGCAAACTTTCGATAGGCAAGGGGGAATTTGGAATACCGGCTACTTCGATCCCTCACAGAGACTTGCCAAACCGCATAACATTGCTGCCACATAAGCTCACCTGCAAAACAAAACCGGTAGTTCGAATGCCGTTAAAAATAATAAGTTATTTTAGGAAAACTCAGACTGCTTCAATAAGTTGAGCAACCAATCACTAAAATGGAAAAAGCCACCAGGGCAATAGAGGTTGTTGTGATAACGAACTTTATAAGCAAGGAGACAGGTATCTGAAGCCATCCAATTCTTTTGAATCCATGGGCGCACTCAAGGTAGACAATTTGTGATGGCCTCGCGAAGTTCATCAAAACCGAAGACAAGCTAACACTTGAAGCAGGAAGTGTTCGGAAATGATTCCTGCAACAAAAAGATACACAATATTTGTGAGAAAGAATATCATCGACAACGGCGTTGGAAATGAGAATCAGAGATTACTTACACACACCAGACATCATCTTAAGGTCTTCACATTGACAAAGCCTTGGTCTCCACACGCAAGCTCGGGTCCACTAGTAACAACAAAGCCGCAACATAGATCGTGTTCTAATAAACTAAAACCGTACGATAAATCTTCATTATATCCTTCCCAAACTCACATTCCAAACCTACCAACAGAATTTGTAAAGTTAGTAACGCAATGTTACAATCTACAAAGATACGATTCAAATATCAAGGCATCATGCTGTTAATGCTAAAACAATCCACAAGGTACCCAACTTGTTGTACCTGGCACGACTCTAGCTCGACGCGAATAAGTCTTTCAGAAATCCTTCTCAACAAGTGCCTGCATTTCAAAAGAAAGTGAACTTAGATGTTTCATGCACACGAAGTCTTAGCAGCCACTGAGAAGCAGTCCAAATTGAAAAGAATTACCTAGCATTTAATTACGAAAGTTACCTTTCAACAAGAAGAGGAGGAAATTGCTGAGGCCAAGAAGAGGAATGATGAGGACCAACAAGTGAAGCGACAAAGAGATGCATTGAAGTTGTTGACAGAGCATTTGACCGGTGGCGAAGGATGCGATAACGCGACCGGAATCTTGGTTTAGTTCAAAAAACCTGCTCAGACCAGCGCACCAGCAGTTAAATGCAATTATATTTTCGGCAGTAATGTGAATGTGTAATCATATCGAGAAAACAATGCAAGGATCATTACCATTTGGCATTCCACGATCCATGTTTCGGGAGCGATGCTTGAACCTCTAGCAACTTCCATCTCAGACTTCAGCGACCACTACTACAGCAGGGCAACAACACTCCATTTTCGAAGTAGCTCCTTGGCACAAAAGATTTTACATAGTCATCACCTCAAGCAAATAATGATGTTTATGAAAAACAACCACTTAACTGTAGAAGGAGTGTCGCGGTGAAATTTGGATACCAAACTATTGATTAGTTTGAATCTTTAATTCATTTTGCAACCGAACTTTGATTTGTCCAAAGGAAGGGATAAAGATCGAAATTCCCACAATGCAATGCAAATGCAAGGTTAGATTGTTTTAGGTTCGGGGGTTGGTTAAACTTAGGGAAGGTACTAGCATCCTAAGTTTCTGTAGTACTCTACAGGAACCTCTTGTTTTATGTTTGTTTATTGCTAAGGTTTATCTGCTTAATGGTTGAAAGACCTAGGGGTTTATTTCTAAGTATACTCGATAAGATGTCGCATCTTATGCCTACATATCCTTACGGGAGTGGAATCAGAGTACTTGTAGTTCCTCTAAAGGGTTAGAGGAGTTCTTTGACTGTGGTCAAAGTTCCTACGGGTTTAGGGTAGTTGTTTTGATTGGGTTTAGGAGAAGAGATGAGTCTTCATGTTAAGGGAGATGTAACCACCACAAGTGTAAAGGGGGTTGTAGGAAAATAGTCTTTGCATCGTCTTAAGAAAATGGCTTAAGTACTCGGATTGTTTGGCGAGTATGCCTTTTATCACTCTTAAGGCAAAGTTCCTACATGTTTGATTGTATTATTGTGGGGGTGGAGATTATATCTCACTTAAGATGATTAACATCTATTCTCTATTGTGTTTGAAAAAGTTGTATAGTGTTGTTTGTTTGTCTAAGTTGTAGAGATAATGGTCCTTCCTATGGGGTAGGATCTATCTTAAGCGATCAACTTGAATGGAATCAAGGATCGTGGGGAAATGATGCAAATGACGTGCACTACACACAAGTGTTGACTCATGTGTAGGTTTTTCCTTTGGACGAAATGTGATGCGATAATGTAAATGCGGTAATGTAAATTGCAATGAATAAGTTGCGGAAATGTAAACCAACACATACGCATGAAAGCGGTGAGGTGTAGGTGCAAGTGTCGCGGGTGTGAGTGTGCACGATTGCGTGGGGTGTAAGGTTGATTTTAATCGTCTGATTTGATTTTAAGCGAGAAGTTGTTTAGAAGTTATATTATTTTTTGGTGAGATTGTTTTTAAGAGAATTTATTTTAAAGGGTGAATTAGCTTTATTAATTTAGGGAGGAGTTTAGATGACAAATTAGTTTTAAGGGAAAAAAAATATTTGATTATTATGAGAAAACTATATTATTGGTGAAATTAATTAGACTAGGTAAATATCAGTTTTAGGAAAGAATTGAATTTTATGAATTGATTTTTTAAAAAAAGATTTCTAATAACAATTTGTTAGATAAAGCGAGTTTTTGAGAAAAGCCTTTTTTTAGTTATTATTGTAAAATATAATAGTTAATTTTAAATTGAGAAAAAACATTATAATGGTTTTAATTCTATATTATTACAAGATTCTTATTTATAAAAGTTTGTTATTGTAAAAAAAGGGTTAATTAAATTAAGAAAAAGGGTTTTTCATAAAAGTGTTTTTTGCTATTATTATTAAATAGACCTTAAATAAGATAGATTTTTATTGAACAAATTAAATTATTATTAAACAAAAATTAATGAGTTGGTTAAAATTGAATTTGTTGAATAACCAAAGTAAGTTTAGAAAAAGAGTAGATAAAACATATTTTATAAATAGATTTATTAATTTATTTTTTTAAAAAAACTGATTGGAAAACCATTAGTTATTAGGTTAATTAAATAAAAGGGGGAATTGTCAGTTTTAATGAAAACTGAATTAAGAAAAGGTTAATTAGTGTTAATTAGGGATAATGAAGGGTTAAACGGGAGGTTAAAAACGTGGCATGGTGATACGCAGGGAGAGAGGTGCATCGTGTGGTGCAGTTGTGATCGTGCGATCATGTGGTAAGTGGCGTGTGTGTGGTTGATATGTGTGTGTACGGTAACTACCGTAGGTGCGCATGTACATAATTATAACAAATAAACAAAAAACAAAATTAGGAACAAAGCCCTAATTCCATCGTTCTTCCTCTTCCGCATCCTCTTCGACTTCCCTTCAATCTTCTCTTCTCCTCCTATTTCCGCCTCATATCTTCTTTTCTTAACCTGAAACAAGCAAACAGTCAAGAGATTTACACAAAGGAACTCAATACATTACCAAATGAGAGGCAACTGCGGTATTGAAGCAGAAAGACTTCGAAAAGCTTTTCCGGCGAACTTGAGGGTTCGCGAAGCTTTTGCTATGCGGGGGTCACGCTGATACGGGCGATGAGGAATGGTGGAGCTTGCGATGGCGTTTGGAGCTGCTTCGCGGCGACAGGGGTTTCACAGCGGCAGGGGTTTCACGGCGGACCACTTTGGAGCTGATAACGGCGGAGCTCGAGAGATAAGTTCTTATCCCCTTTTTTTTTACTCACGAAAATTAGGGTTTTGAAGGGATTTTGTGAGGACTTGTTGTTGAGGGGTCTTTTGTGGTTGTTTCACGAAGGGTGGATCCCCTGAACCTTGTTTTCTTTTTCTGTGGATGCCTCCTCTTATAGTGTTTCAAAGAATCTCTGAATTGAATGCTTAATCGTAATTCCTTGTTGGTTTGGACAGGAGAAAACAAACTTAAGATGTTTCTGTTTTTGGGGTATCCTGTCTGAGGATCATTTGCACATTTGATTTCTCGCCTTAAATTGTTTCCTTTTAGAGTAGAATATGTTTAGACATGCCACTTCTAAATTGGAAATAAAATTAACTCCATTTCCTTCTTCTGCTTGCAGCGTATACGCGGGTATGTGGAAATTCGAGCTCTGGGAGCATGAAGTTGGTTACCGTTTCAAACATCCCTTCACTGTTTATTTTGACTCATAGGCAACGAAACACAGTCGTGGTAGGAGAAAAATTCTGCTTTGGTGATCACGGACCTTCGCCTTGCCATTGATTTTCAAGATGTACCAGTTGAGCTCTGGTGGCCCTTTTGTAAATTTCAGGAACTCTTCTGAGAGATCCTTCGATAAGTTCCTTGCAGGTATCTTCAATGCCCTCAAATTTTCTGTTGCAACCTATTGTGAGTGTTTTAACAGAATATGTTATTTGGTCATGTCTTGCTCAATAATGTCATCATCAATTGAATCCTTAATATTCTTGTTTTGTAGGTACTGATTGAGACACCAAGTATTCACGACTGACTTCCTATGTTATGTTGCAGGGAGCAATGGCCTAGATTCCTGAAGAATGTGTTATGAAATAGTCGTTTTGTCTGCCTCCTTGGTGTTACAGACAGACATGGGTTCTTTATCTGATCGGCGAAGTTGGGTCCATGATGGGGGACCTCTTTCAGTAGAACTAGCAAGCCTGGATTCCTGAAGAAGAATAAAAAAGGAACTTGGAAGTCTTGTATTATGGTCGTGACAAAGAGAGCAAGCAACTTGTTTGGATTCTTCAAAATCATGTTCAGCTTCTAAGTTACCTTCGTGACCAAGTTGAGCCATCATCAATAATTGATTCAATGCTAGTCATGAATTTTCTGTTGGGCTCTCATTTTCTCCTTTGTTACTTTGGGCAGGTCGAGTTTCGGATGAATGGTGGATTGCGCCAGTTGAGTGTTATCGGCGGCGAGAGCTCGAGAAAGGTTTTGTACCGGTGTGGGAGAGTTACAAAGGTTGCCACGGGTCCAGTTTTCCTGCGTTGAACTTCTTCCTTGATTATGCAGATGGCTTCTTTTCGAGTGTTAGGAACATTGGGTTCAGCAAACTCGTGGATTAATCGCTGATAGTAAGTTCACTTTTCTAGTTTTCTTTACAGAATTTAGCAGAAGTTGATTTTGCTTTTTTGTGTAAACATCATGTAATTACAATATTTCCTGTGATCACTATTCCAATTGCTTGCTTATCAAATAATGTCACGGTTTGGTAAGGCTTGTTATGTGCAGGGCTACTATGCCTTTGGTGTCGAAACAACGAGAAAGATATGAAGCAATGGTGCCAAAAGGGTTCAGACTACATGATGGCGGACTGACCAGAACGGATGCGTACAGCAGAAACTTATTGCATTCATAGTAATGAACAAGGAAGTGTGTAACTTGCGAGTCTGTGATTTTATACTTCTTGGCCTTGATATTTGGGTGAGCATTCTTAATCTTTAACACTGAGTCCTTTCTCGTTTCCTCTTTTATAACTTAGCAAGTCGCAACTTTATATAGAACATGGTTGTTATGATTCTGCTGGAAAAAAACTCCTTTGGAAAGAACCTGTACCGCTGTTATCCGTTCTTATAACGATAGAATTGCGTCTGTTTTGGCTTTAACATGGTTTAGGAACTGTTTAGAAATGACGATGCTTATTTGCAACAGGTTTGGTGCCCATCTGTTTCTTCCACAATTTGCCTTAGTATGCCGGTTGCAGGTTGTTTAAAGTGGAACTATGAAGCAAGACTGGTGAGGAGGTGAATGCGGATGATACTACTGCTGTGAGTCGATGCCATTTGACATTACAGGTGAGCTTGTTGGCAGATTTATTAGTCTATTCCATTTGTGGCTATATAATGTTTTCAATCTGTGTAGCAATAATGTCTCTTGGTGGAAGACATCCTTTCGGCGGTGAGTGGCGGCGAGGATATGCTAATCAGCATGCTGGTACAGGTCTGAAGCTTGTTCTTGAATGTATTGGAAAGGATCAACCTTTGAAGTAAGCTTACTTCTAACTTAGCTCAAATCTTGGTATAGGTATGTGTAACACGGTGGGAGAACTGACTTTAAACAATGTTGCGGATAGCAAGAGTCGCCACCGACTTTTATTTTATCCATAAGGAAAGGTTATAAAAGAACAGGAAAGACCTTAGAGAATATTTTGGGTCCGGGGGGTAGGTTATGAAAAGGGAAGGTGTTAGCACCCTTTTCATCCATGGTTATCCATGGGCTCTTAGGTACTTAAGCTCACTTTTGAATTGTTTTGAAAGTGTAGTGTGTGAATAGAAAATTTTCAGAATAGTTAATAAATAATCCATGTAAGGATGTGTTAAGAACTTGTTTGAAAACTTGTTGAAAATTTGTTTAAGTGTGAAACAGTTTTGAAGTGAGCAAGTATCTAGGAGTAGCCTACCCTAATGTTTTAAGGTCTTTCTTATTCTTTATCCTTTCCTTAGTAAGACTATCCCTACTATAATGGAGTAGGTAGTCCTTACTTTGGATGTTAAGGGACATGTGAGGGACAATTGGATTTTTGAAGGCCATTGTGGGGTGTAATAAGCAAACTGGAGGGACTATCATCATTTTTCGAAAGGGACTCGATTCGTAAAGGCAACCATAAGGGACTTTGATGATTTTCTTTTTGAGGGACTTGCTTTATACACCCCACTTAACCAATATTCATAGGCAACTTGAGGGGTATCCTTAAGAAGTGAGACGGCGATTAAAATCGACTTACGTGTGTGAAATGTTTAATTTAATTATCTTATATTAAAATGATCTAATTTATTTTTTTAAATATCATACATATTGGCACTCCCTAATTACTAACCATAATGATAATAATAATTAAATGATTACAATTTACATCTAAGAGGCAATTACAAAATTATAATAAATAAAATAAATAGTAAAATATGATCAAAATAAATATAATAAAAAAAATAACAAATAAGTAAATAAAATATTGGGGTTAGTAAATAATAAGAAAAATTAAATAAGGTTAGTATAAATATAAAGTTAGTGAAAATAATTAGTTGAAACAATAATAATGAGAAAAATAGACAAAGTTAGAAAAAATAATAAGATAGAAATTTCAAAATAATAATAAGCAACAAAATATGATTAGCAATAATAATTAATTAATAACGTGATTAAACATAAGATTTGATTTTTATTTAGAAACATAAATGATTAAATAATTACTATAATATAAAGTTCTAAATATCATAAGATTTGATTTTTATTTAGAAACATAAATGATTAAATAATTACTATAATATAAAGTTCTAAATATCATAAGATTTGATTTTTATTTAGAAACATAAATGATTAAATAATTACTATAATATAAAGTTCTAAATATCATAAGATTTGATTTTTATTTAGAAACATAAATGATTAAATAATTACTATAATATAAAGTTCTAAATATAACATAATTATAAATTTCTTAATCATTTACAAAAATTTAATTATCTCTAATTATATATTAACAATTATTAAGAAAAATATTTACACATTATGATGAAAACAAATTTTAACTAATCAATAATCACATTCACCAAAATTTTACATTAAGTATTTATAAGGTTTAATTTTATTTACAAAAATTTACAAGAATTATAATAAATATATACATAGAATCATATAGAAAATTAAAATTAGGTTTTCATATTAATTTGGAAAAAAGATGTTAATGTTATTTATTTTAAAAAAACAGATTTTTATATTACAACAAATTTTAATAAATTAATGATAACAATAATAATAATAATGATAATAATGATAATAATAATAAATAATGATAATAATAATAATAATAATAATAATAATAATAATAATAATAATAATAATAATAATAATAAAGCAATAATGAATTTTAAATGTGCCAAATAACCCAACAATGTTGCTAACGCAGAAATGCGCTCATCGCAACCAGATCTAAATCGGACGAAACAAAATTTATCGCAAAGAAAAAGAAATTAAGCAAAAAATAGTATTATTGCTCACACAAAAATGCGATCATCGCAACCAGATCGAACTAACACAAATGTCACGCGTCATGCACACAAATGTGCAAACATCGTATCGACATAATTCGATCAAAAATCTTATATACATAAACTCTAACAATTTAAAAATTATATATATATAAACGTAACAGTAATAGATAAAGAAAAAGAAATAACGGTAATAGATGAAGAAAAAGAAATAACGGTAAAAGATGAAGAAAAAGAAACAACAGTAATAGATGAAGGAAAAGAAATAACGGTAAACGATGAAGAAAAAGAAACAATAGTAATGGATGAAGAAGAAAACTAAATAACGGCCAACGGCACTCACTCCTCTTAGGTTTTTTTTCATTCTCTCCTCCTTTCCAACAAGGCAACACATGTATATATAGGGAACAAATTAGGGTTAACACCAAATTGTCAATAATGTCCCTAAAGCCCATTTTAAAGCCCAAACTAAATAATTAGTTAAGAAAAAATAAAATTTAAATAATTTAAAATACTTAAAATAAAAACTAATAATCCTATTGATTCCTAAAATAAAAAAAATATTATAAAAAGAACAAAAATTTTTTCAATATTTTTTATTTTATGATTTTTTGGATATTTTTATGAATAATTTAGAAAAAAGTGAAAAAACTAATATTTTAAAAAATGATTTAATTAAAATACGAAAATAATAATTAAATAATAATAAAAAACTATTTTTGTTATTTTTTTAATGAAAGATAGAAAAATTTAGAGTAAAAATAATAAAAACAACAAAAAGTGCCAAAGATGAGATTCGAACTCTCAACCTCTCACACTCATAACTCCTTACACATGTCCTCCTGCCAATTGTGCCATTTTTACTTTTTAGAAAAAAAATGCATGCCATATGATATTTACCTGCAAAAAGTCAAACGACTACACAAATTTGTTAGTAATTGATTAAATGCAATGAAATGCGACGACAAATCTTAGGGCAAAATTTGGGGTATTACAGTTATTATGATAATATTTCTCACCCAACCTCTCTTTGATGTTGGCAAAAAAAATCATGAAGTTTGACTTTGGTTTGACCACAGTTGACCTCAGTTTGACCTTTTAACTGCATTGACTGCTTTTGACTTATCTGATCATCTGACTGAGCAAACTTTTGAGAAAAGTCTTGAAACTTGACATGGGGGTTCTTATACACATATAAGATGTTATGAAGCTCACTTGAAGTCTTGGAAGTCCATTTAGCCTGATTAAAGTCAAAACCCTAGTTTTGGATGCACTGCTTAGGAGGTGCATTGTCTGAGGGAATTGTCAACTCTTCTGACCAATTATGAATTTTGTGAACCTTGTGAACCTTCTTGGAACACAAAGTCTTGTATTGTGAGGGCAAATTTTGGGGTGCAACAGCTGCCCCTGTTCAATTTTCTGAAACCTGAGGGGTTAGATTGGTATATTTGCCAGTCGTAACCTGGAAGGTTGAAGGGGATTGAACACAAAAGCCCAAAAATTTGCACTCACCAGTGCATGGAGTGATATTGATGGTTGGTTGAACATGATTGAGTGGGCTTAAAGATGCCACTAGGGGAAAGTTCTTCAGTAGTATAATGAGAGCTGTCAGGAGTCTGGAGTAATACTGATGTAACAGCATGTCTTCATGAGGATAGAGCGATCAATAATGATAACCCTAAAGCAGTCTTGAAGTGATAAATCGGACCTCAGGAGGATAGAGCAATCAATAGCTCTAAAGCAGTCTTGAAGTAATAATGGCTTCAGGAGGATAGAGCAATCAATAGCTCTAAAGCAGTCTTGAAGTAATAGAATGGCTTCAGGAGGATAGAGCAATCAACAGCTCTAAAGTAGTCTTGAAGTAATGATTTCAGGAGGATAGAGCAATGAATAACTCTAAAGCAGTCTTGAAATAATAACGTGATATGTCTTCAGGAGGATAGAGCAATCAATAGCTCTAAAGCAGTCTTGAAGTAATGATTTCAGGAGGATAGAGCAATGAATAGCTCTAAAGCAGTCTTGAAATAATAATGTAATTTCAGGAGGATAGAGCAATGAATACTCTAAAGCAGTCTTGAAGTAATGATTTCAGGAGGATAGAGCAATGAATAGCTCTAAAGCAGTCTTGAAATAATAACGTGATATGTCTTCAGGAGGATAGAGCAATCAATAGCTCTAAAGCAGTCTTGAAGTAATGATTTCAGGAGGATAGAGCAATGAATAGCTCTAAAGCAGTCTTGAAATAATAATGTAATTTCAGGAGGATAGAGCAATGAATACTTTAAAGCAGTCTTGAAGTAATGATTTCAGGAGGATAGAGCAATGAATAGCTCTAAAGCAGTCTTGAAATAATAACGTGATATGTCTTCAGGAGGATAGAGCAATCAATAACTCTAAAGCAGTCTTGAAGTAATGATTTCAGGAGGATAGAGCAATGAATAGCTCTAAAGCAGTCTTGAAATAATAACGTGATATGTCTTCAGGAGGATAGAGCAATCAATAGCTCTAAAGCAGTCTTGAAGCAATGATTTCAGGAGGATAGAGCAATGAATAGCTCTAAAGCAGTCTTGAAATAATAATGTAATTTCAGGAGGATAGAGCAATGAATACTCTAAAGCAGTCTTGAAATAATAATGTAATTTCAGGAGGATAGAGCAATGGATAACTCTAAAGCAGTCTTGAAATAATTAGATGGCTTCAGGAGGATAGAGCAATGAATAGCTCTAAAGCAGTCTTGAAATAATAATGTGATATGTCTTCAGGAGGATAGAGCAATCAATAGCTCTAAAGCAGTCTTGAAGTAATGATTTCAGGAGGATAGAGCAATGGATAGCTCTAAAGCAGTCTTGAAATAATAATGTAATTTCAGGAGGATAGAGCAATGGATAACTCTAAAGCAGTCTTGAAATAATTAGATGGCTTCAGGAGGATAGAGCAATGAATAGCTCTAAAGCAGTCTTGAAGTAGTAATATGACCTCATGAGGATAGAGCAATGAATAGCTCTAAAGCAGTCTTGAAGTAATAGGATGATTTCAGGAGGATAGAGCAATCAGTAGCTCTAAAGCAGTCTTGAAGTCATGAGAGGCTATCAGGAGGATAAAATAACCCTGAGGTTACAATAAAGCAGTCCCAAAGTAATAAGAAGCTCATCAGGAGGATAAAGTAACCCTGAGGTTACAATAAAGCAGTCCCAAAGATCATAAGCTTGTTTGTTGGATAATTAACCTGAAAACAAGGTAGCATTTTGTATAACAACATTAGTTTATGCTTTATGTATGCATGTATGACATGATGCACTTAGGTAATGTACTATAGACATATATGTTATGGTATGATGTAAATGATGCATGTATGATATGACACTGCTGGAAGTGTCTGGATATCCTTGTATAACAACTGCTGGCCAAGGAAAATAAATCCCGATTCGTTGTTGAAGAATACATAACCCTCCGTCTGCTGGGGATAACAAGGTATAGATAACCTCCCGTTGTTGGGGATAACAAGGTATAGATAACCTCCCGTTGTTGGGGATAGTAGGGTATAGATAACCTTCGTTTTCGTTTGATAGTAGGATAAGTATAACATCCCGTCTTCGTTCATCGTGCCCTTATTGGAAAGTAATTTCCCGTATATCCGTATGAGGATAAAAGAGATGGATATAAATTCCAGGGGAGATTAGACTTTGTGAAAATGGATTAGTCCTACTGATGGTTTGTAACTGTCTTGTAAAAATGAACCGGCGAAGCTTCGTTGAAATCCTTCCCTGCATTTTCATGCATTTCTGGTAAACATCAATCATATTCAAAGGCATACATACATTCAAACACAACCAATGGACGTTTCGCTTATGTAAATAGGGTAAAAGTAAATCTGGATTCAAAAGATGGAATTTATTTATATCAAAAGTGACCCATACACGGGTAAGGAGACATAAACCCTAGTAAGAGAATTTTGTCATGAAGTTTTACAAAAAGAATCAGCTATGTGGGAAATAATCCTATTGAGTTTCAATTCTACTATTGCCACTCAAGTATCTCATCTTCTTGCTGTTGAGACGGAAACGATTGGATTGAGCTTTATCTGTTTGAGCTTGAGTAAGTGGTACAACTGGTTGCAGTTTCATGAGTGATCCAAACGAGACATAGTCATACGCTTTAATCCCTAACTTTTGCCTGGATTGCCCTTTCAGGTTTTCAATCCACCGGGATACCCTTTTTTGCCCAAGCCGCCTTTTCAGGTTTTCGACTTGCCGGGTGTACATCTTTTTATATATATATCCCTAATTTTTGCCCAAACCCTTTTGGTTTGCCGGGATGCCCTTATTTTTGCCTAGGCCTGTCAACCTAGCGGGTCTCTTTTTATGCGTAGTATTTTTTAACTATGTCTGCGTTTACAGGTTGTGGGAAGTCTTCACCATCCATTGTAGTCAGTATCATGGCACCTCCTGAGAACACTGTCTTGACTACAAATGGTCCCTCATATGTTGGAGTCCACTTGCCCCTAGGATCACCCTGTGGTAATATGATACGCTTGATTACCAAGTCGCCAGCCTGATATACCTTTGGCTTAACCTTCTTGTTAAAAGCTTTGATCATCCGTTTCTGGTACATCTGGCCATGACAAACTGCTGCTAACCTTTTCTCATCAATCAAATTTATCTGGTCAAGTCGAGTCTGAATCCACTCATCTTCATCCAAGCCTGCATCCTTCATAATTCTCAAGGAACTGAATCTTCATATCAATAGCAACTTGCATACCCATGATACATGCCTCATACTCAGCCATGTTATTGGTACAATAGAAACAAAGTCTGGCAGTAATCGGGGTATGACAACCTTCAGGGGAACTAATCACAACACCAACACCATTACCATGTGCATTGGAGGCACCATCAAAAACCATAGTCCATCGGGATCCTTGTTCAGGTCCGTCATATTGTCCCGGTTCTTTGGTAACAGACATAATGTCTTCATCAGGGAACTCAAAATTCATTGACTGGTAATCATCTACTGCTTGATGAGCCAAATGATCAGCAACAACACTCCCCTTAATGGCCTTCTGAGTAGTATACTGTATATCATATTCCGTCAAGATCATTTGCCATCTTGCAATTCTTCCGGAGAGAGCAGGTTTCTCAAATATGTACTTGATTGGATCCATCTTCGAAATCAACAAGGTAGTATGGGTCAACATATACTGTCTTAGTCGGCGAGCAGCCCATGCCAAAGCGCAGCAAGTTTTCTCGAGCAGTGAGTATCTTGTTTCACAGTCGGTAAACTTTTTGCTAAGGTAGTATATTGCCTGCTCTTTTCGACCAGACTCGTCATGTTGCCCCAATACACACCCCATTGAGTTGTCTAATACTGTTAAATACATAATCAAGGGTCTTCCATCAACTGGTGGCATTAAAATTGGAGGTTCTAGCAAATATCTCTTGATTTCATCAAAGGCAGTCTGGCACTCATCATTCCATTCCATCACCTGATCTTTCTTCAACAACTTGAAGATTGGCTCACAGATGGTAGTTAATTGGGAAATAAATCTTGCAATGTAGTTCAATCGTCCCAAGAAACCTCTAACCTCCTTCTCAGTACGGGGAGCTGGCATCTCTCGTATAGCTTTCACTTTTGCAGGATCCACTTCAATACCTTTTCCACTGACAATGAAACCCAGGAGCTTTCCAGATCTAACTCCAAAAGTACACTTGTTTGGATTTAATCTCAACCTGTATTTCTTCAACCTCTCAAACAACTTGTGCAGATGATCAAGATGTTGTTCTTCATTCTGAGACCTGGCTATCATATCATCCACATATACCTCTATCTCATGATGAATCATATCATGAAACAAAGCCACCATAGCACGCTGATATGTTGCCCCTGCATTCTTCAAACCAAATGGCATTACCTTATAGCAAAAGGTGCCCCACTGTGTCACAAATGTTGTCTTCTCCATATCTTCAGGTGCCATCTTGATTTGATTGTAACCAGAGAAACCATCCATAAAAGAGAATACCTTATGCTGAGCAGTGTTGTCTACCAGAATATCAATATGAGGAAGTGGAAAGTCATCTTTAGGGCTAGCCTTGTTCAGATCTCTGTAGTCTACACACATACGTACCTTACCATCTCTCTTAGGAACTGGTACCACATTTGCAACCCACTGAGGATAAGAAGTTACGGCCAAGAACCCTGCATTGAACTGTTTCATTACCTCTGCTTTGATCTTTTCTGACATTTCAGGACGCATACGACGAACCTTCTGCTTCTTTGGACGACAATCTTCTTTCACTGGCAAACGGTGAACCACAATGTCTGTATCCAACCCTGGCATATCTTCATAAGACCAAGCAAAGATCTCCACATAGTCACGTAGCATCTGAATCAACCTGCTCTTGACACTGTCCTCTAAATCAGCCCCTATCTGGACCTCTTTTCTGTTTTCTTCAGTTCCCAGATTCACAACTTCGACTGGCTCTTCATGTGGCTGTATAGCTTTCTCTTCTTGTTGTAACAACCTAGCAAGCTCTACAGGTATTTCACAATCGTCCTCGTTTCCGTCTTCAGTTTGATAGATCGGATTCTCGAAATTGTAATTGGCAATAGTAGAACTGTTATCAACTGGATCCAGAGTGGATGAGGATCTGCATTTTAGTGACGTGGGTGTGTGTAAGAACACATAGCTGATAAAGCAAAAATAAAAGAAAAAGAAAGACAAGGAACACAATATTTACGAAAACGAAACGTCCACTGATTTTATGGAATGAAGTATGCAAATGAAATGACAACCCGTAACAAGCACACCATTGTGCCCCGGGTAAGGCACATGGCTTGAAAGTTTTAATTGTTCCAGAAATTATAAATTTAAAAACATAACACAGTAATAGTATTTACTCCTGACTAAAGGAGATAGGGATAACATCTTCAGCTGTCCAATTATTGAGTCCAGCACCCACAGTAGGAAAAATCCATGCCTCCAAGTTGTAGTCTTCATCTTGATCTCCCACAGCATTGATAACCCCTTGATTGGTGATACGAACAGCACGAGCACGACGAACAGCCTTCTGGGACTCTGCAGTGAAACCCAAACCAAACTTGTCAGACTTGCATGGAATATCAGGAAGCTGACCCCAAATAGTACAACCACCTTCTTCCACCACAGCTTTTGCATCATTGAGGGAGGCCATTGCCATTGTTGGAGGGTTTCTGATGACCACAGGAACCTTCTTCACAGCAGGAGGAGTCACACAATCCTTAACAGCCCAGGGAACCACTTCAAATGACTGACATGGAGTTTCAATGTATTCACCTTCTACTTCTAGATACTTGAAAGTGTTTACATGGCTGACAAAGTATTCTTCCTCTCCAAAGACAGTAACAACTTTTCCATTCACCGGATATCTCAACTTTTGATGTAATGTGGAGGTCACAGCACCTGCCCCATGGATCCAGGGACGACCAAGCAGACATGAGTACGAAGGACGAATATCCATCACATAGAATGTAGCAGTAAACACCTGAGAGCCAACCTTGATTGGAAGATCAATTTCCCCATGCACTACTCTTCTAGAACCATCAAAAGCCTTTACCACAATATTACTGGGCTTCAATACCGTATTTTCAGGACTCAGCTTGTTCAGGACTTCCTTAGGCAACACATTCAGAGAGGAACCATTGTCTATCAGCACATGAGACAGGGTAGTGCCCCTGCATTCAATTGAAATATGCAAGGCCCTGTTATGATCCCTCTTGGCAGGGGTCAAGTCAGCATCAGAAAATCCTAGCCCGTTGTCATAGGTCAGGTGAGCAACACAATTCTCAAACTGGTCCACAGAAATTGCACTGGGTACATGAGCCATCTTTAGAAACTTGATCAATGACTTGGCATGAGCCTCAGAACATAATAACAGGGAGAGCATAGAAATCTTTGAGGGAGTATGCCCCAGCTGATCAACAATATCATAATCACTCTTGCGAATGATTTTCAATACTTCTTCCATCTGCTTAGAGAGGTCATCAGCAGCTGGCACATCAGTAGATACAGGCTCAATAACAGGACCCTTGCCCCGAGCATCAGTGGTGGAAGTAACAGCAGGAGTAACTGCACTCTTAGAAGCAACTGGAGGAGAGAAGACTCTTCCACTACGAGTGATCTTGCTAGATCCAGCAATATTATCAATGTCAACAGGCATATCGGGTAAGGGCTCCTGCTTGACACCATGGATGTAAACATCAGACCCATAGTGCCAAGGCACAGCTTTGTCAGATGTATAAGGAATAGGACCAGGAGTGGTAATGATCAGAGGAGCTACTCTGGCTTCAGCAACAACTTTCACAGGACCTTCAGCAGTAATCTTGATTGGGCCCTGACGAGTGATTTTAATGGGACCCTTTGAAGTGATTCTTAGTGGTACTTTGTCAACCATGTCAACCTCTTCAATCTTCTTACCCTGAGTCAGATGACCCACCATACTTTCTACAGATGCTGGTCTTCTTTCAAACACTATAGTATATTTATCCATGAGACGTTGAATCCCATCTCTCAAAATGAAGCAACTATCCGGCTTATAGGTACAATATAGACAATCTTCATGACAACTTGGAAAGATCCCAGCTTGTACTAACCTCTTTTTGATAACAGACAATGGTGTGCTCAACTCCATAAACAGCGAGAAGATGAGAAACCTGTGCACAATTATAAACCTGTGATGCAATGATATGGGAATGCATATGCAATGTTTTCAAGGACCGCAGGATTTAAATTTGCTTAAACAAACAAGAAAGTAACTTTTTATTAGTAATAACTTGTTTTGCCTTTTAGGCTTACAAAAAATGAAAACGAAATAAGTACAAAAGATGGGGTTTTAAGTCTCCCATGGACGTTTCCTCTTTGTGTTGAGGTATGAGTTGAGGTTTCGTTCCTCATGAAGTAGCTTTGTTAGCTCTAGGATCCTTGCTTGGCTTGCTTTGTAATGAGCCTCGAAAGTATCCCTTTGCTCTTTCAGTTGGATCCATGATCTCTGCAAGTCTCCCATATCAGTAGGCATGTCTGGGTGAAGGATGGTATAAGCTGTGTCTCCTTCAGCAACAGGTTCCATGGTAACTGGTAGGATGGCAGGATATGGCATCATGAGTGTCTGAGCACGAAATCGTACCCATCTGAGATAAGCCTCCATAGGAATGGTGTACTTAGGCTCCAGTGTCTTGCTGTCAATCCTGTTTACCTTTCCCCAAGCTCGTATGAATCTCTGACGGTAACCCTGAAGATCGTTGTCGTAGTCAAACACAATGCCCTGAATCAACATGTCATGTGGACCATCGCTCCGGGCGTAACCAAACTGTCGTAAAGCTAGAGATGGGTTGTAGGTGATGCCTCCTCTTATGCCTAGAAGTGGCACATTAGGAAACTCCCCACAACGGTCAATGATGGTGACATTCTCCATAGATCTGGAGCACCAATGGATGTCTGAGTGAGAAAGTGACATGATCCTCTTGGACCATCTGAACCCTTGCTCATTCTTCATTACTGAGCGAGTAAGGTGAGAAATAAACCACCTAGAAAGTAAAGGTATGCAGCACATCAAAGTTCCTCTTGCCCTTGTAGTACGGGTGTGAAGAGAATGTAGGATGTCTCCAAGTAAGGTAGGCACTGGATTGTGACTCAGGAATATGTTGATGGCATGAACGTCTATGAACTGATCAGGATTGGGGAACAACACTAAGCCATAAATCAATAAGGCTAAGATCTCCTCAACAGCATCGTAGCTCATAGCCTTCAAGAACATTTGAGCTTTATCCACTAATACCTTGGCAAGAATACCTTTAACTCCACTTCTCGTCTCTAGAACAATGTCAGACTTCTTCAGATGTAGAGCTGCAGCAATAACTTCCGGTTTAAGCTCCTTCTCTAAGCCTGTGAATGGCTTCTGATCAAGAACAGGTATACCCAGAAGTTTAGAGAATTCCTCCATGGTTGGAACCAGCTGATAATCAGGAAATGTAAAGCAATGGTGCTTAGGGTCAAAGAACTGAAACAGCACACTCATCATGTCTTCACTGAACCCTGAAGTAACTAGATCCAATAAGTGACCATGTCTCTTGTTGAACTGGGAATGATCAGGCACTAGGGAAACCAACTCCTTGAGCTTAGCAGGTATCCCTACAAAGTTGATTCTGATGGTGTTTCTACGAGCAGAAGCCATGACCTGCAACAAAGAACAAAGATAAATCCTTTGGTCCTTGAAATGGTTAGGGAAAATGATATGCTTATGATGCATGATGATGTCATGATGTCATGCTCAATCACAAACATGTGGCACACACAAACAAGTCACACCATAGCCCTAGGTTTAAAGGCTTGCATGAGGTTCAAAGGCAAGTACCCTCCCCTGAAGTTAGATGGTTCATCCTGTCCTACAAAAGTAACCAGGTTCTAAGGGATCTCAATATCATTGATCCTTCACAAGGGTGGTTGTTCAGAAGGCAACTTACTTGCCAACCAAAACCCTCCAAGTTTAAGATCTCAATGAGCGTAGTATCGAGCGTCAACCAACTTCAGTCTGCACCAAAGCCGGTTACCTCACTACTTTCTAAAGGCCAAGATGAGTTAACTAGGGTTCTAAAAGTCAGTTAGTGCATTGACAACATATGGCAGCCTCAATATTATCCTCAACTTGACTTAAGGAATATAAGCACCAACCAAGAAGTCGCACTAACTATGGCCACCAGATCAACCGTATCGATATACGTCGTACAGTTTCCTTGGTCTATTGCCATTTACCTAAGGTACACTAGATCCGGGTTAGGACCTTTCACACATAAGAGCACCCCAACAATATAATAATAAAGCAAACAAGGCAAACAATTTAAAGTGATCTTAATTCCTAAGGGTACCCCTCTTAAATAGATCCCCAGCAGAGTCGCCAGTTCTGTAACACGGTGGGAGAACTGACTTTAAACAATGTTGCGGATAGCAAGAGTCGCCACCGACTTTTATTTTATCCATAAGGAAAGGTTATAAAAGAACAGGAAAGACCTTAGAGAATATTTTGGGTACGGGGGGTAGGTTATGAAAAGGGAAGGTGTTAGCACCCTTTTCATCCATGGTTATCCATGGGCTCTTAGGTACTTAAGCTCACTTTTGAATTGTTTTGAAAGTGTAGTGTGTGAATAGAAAATTTTCAGAATAGTTAATAAATAATCCATGTAAGGATGTGTTAAGAACTTGTTTGAAAACTTGTTGAAAATTTGTTTAAGTGCGAAACAGTTTTGAAGTGAGCAAGTATCTAGGAGTAGCCTACCCTAATGTTTTAAGGTCTTTCTTATTCTTTATCCTTTCCTTAGTAAGACTATCCCTACTATAATGGAGTAGGTAGTCCTTACTTTGGATGTTAAGGGACATGTGAGGGACAATTGGATTTTTGAAGGCCATTGTGGGGTGTAATAAGCAAACTGGAGGGACTATCATCATTTTTCGAAAGGGACTCGATTCGTAAAGGCAACCATAAGGGACTTTGATGATTTTCTTTTTGAGGGACTTGCTTTATACACCCCACTTAACCAATATTCATAGGCAACTTGAGGGATATCCTTAAGAAGTGAGACGGCGATTAAAATCGACTTACGTGTGTGAAATGTTTAATTTAATTATCTTATATTAAAATGATCTAATTTATTTTTTTAAATATCATACATATTGGCACTCCCTAATTACTAACCATAATGATAATAATAATTAAATGATTACAATTTACATCTAAGAGGCAATTACAAAATTATAATAAATAAAATAAATAGTAAAATATGATCAAAATAAATATAATAAAAAAAATAACAAATAAGTAAATAAAATATTGGGGTTAGTAAATAATAAGAAAAATTAAATAAGGTTAGTATAAATATAAAGTTAGTGAAAATAATTAGTTGAAACAATAATAATGAGAAAAATAGACAAAGTTAGAAAAAATAATAAGATAGAAATTTCAAAATAATAATAAGCAACAAAATATGATTAGCAATAATAATTAATTAATAACGTGATTAAACATAAGATTTGATTTTTATTTAGAAACATAAATGATTAAATAATTACTATAATATAAAGTTCTAAATATCATAAGATTTGATTTTTATTTAGAAACATAAATGATTAAATAATTACTATAATATAAAGTTATAAATATCATAAGATTTGATTTTTATTTAGAAACATAAATGATTAAATAATTACTATAATATAAAGTTCTAAATATCATAAGATTTGATTTTTATTTAGAAACATAAATGATTAAATAATTACTATAATATAAAGTTCTAAATATAACATAATTATAAATTTCTTAATCATTTACAAAAATTTAATTATCTCTAATTATATATTAACAATTATTAAGAAAAATATTTACACATTATGATGAAAACAAATTTTAACTAATCAATAATCACATTCACCAAAATTTTACATTAAGTATTTATAAGGTTTAATTTTATTTACAAAAATTTACAAGAATTATAATAAATATATACATAGAATCATATAGAAAATTAAAATTAGGTTTTCATATTAATTTGGAAAAAAGATGTTAATGTTATTTATTTTAAAAAAACAGATTTTTATATTACAACAAATTTTAATAAATTAATGATAACAATAATAATAATAATGATAATAATGATAATAATAATAAATAATGATAATAATAATAATAATAATAATAATAATAATAATAATAATAATAATAATAAAGCAATAATGAATTTTAAATGTGTCAAATAACCCAACAATGTTGCTAACGCAGAAATGCGCTCATCGCAACCAGATCTAAATCGGACGAAACAAAATTTATCGCAAAGAAAAAGAAATTAAGCAAAAAATAGTATTATTGCTCACACAAAAATGCGATCATCGCAACCAGATCGAACTAACACAAATGTCACGCGTCATGCACACAAATGTGCAAACATCGTATCGACATAATTCGATCAAAAATCTTATATACATAAACTCTAACAATTTAAAAATTATATATATATATATAAACGTAACAGTAATAGATAAAGAAAAAGAAATAACGGTAATAGATGAAGAAAAAGAAATAAC
The DNA here is from genome assembly GCA_963859935.3 of Lathyrus sativus. Taxonomy (NCBI): domain Eukaryota; kingdom Viridiplantae; phylum Streptophyta; class Magnoliopsida; order Fabales; family Fabaceae; genus Lathyrus; species Lathyrus sativus. The sequence continues at coordinate 659,925,312 of OZ012735.1, forward strand.
GGTAAAAGATGAAGAAAAAGAAACAACAGTAATAGATGAAGGAAAAGAAATAACGGTAAACGATGAAGAAAAAGAAACAATAGTAATGGATGAAGAAGAAAACTAAATAACGGCCAACGGCACTCACTCCTCTTAGGTTTTTTTTCATTCTCTCCTCCTTTCCAACAAGGCAACACATGTATATATAGGGAACAAATTAGGGTTAACACCAAATTGTCAATAATGTCCTTAAAGCCCATTTTAAAGCCCAAACTAAATAATTAGTTAAGAAAAAATAAAATTTAAATAATTTAAAATACTTAAAATAAAAACTAATAATCCTATTGATTCCTAAAATAAAAAAAATATTATAAAAAGAACAAAAATTTTTTCAATATTTTTTATTTTATGATTTTTTGGATATTTTTATGAATAATTTAGAAAAAAGTGAAAAAACTAATATTTTAAAAAATGATTTAATTAAAATACGAAAATAATAATTAAATAATAATAAAAAACTATTTTTGTTATTTTTTTAATGAAAGATAGAAAAATTTAGAGTAAAAATAATAAAAACAACAAAAAGTGCCAAAGGTGAGATTCGAACTCTCAACCTCTCACACTCATAACTCCTTACACATGTCCTCCTGCCAATTGTGCCATTTTTACTTTTTAGAAAAAAAATGCATGCCATATGATATTTACCTGCAAAAAGTCAAACGACTACACAAATTTGTTAGTAATTGATTAAATGCAATGAAATGCGACGACAAATCTTAGGGCAAAATTTGTGGTATTACAGTTATTATGATAATATTTCTCACCCAACCTCTCTTTGATGTTGGCAAAAAAAATCATGAAGTTTGACTTTGGTTTGACCACAGTTGACCTCAGTTTGACCTTTTAACTGCATTGACTGCTTTTGACTTATCTGATCATCTGACTGAGCAAACTTTTGAGAAAAGTCTTGAAACTTGACATGGGGGTTCTTATACACATATAAGATGTTATGAAGCTCACTTGAAGTCTTGGAAGTCCATTTAGCCTGATTAAAGTCAAAACCCTAGTTTTGGATGCACTGCTTAGGAGGTGCATTGTCTGAGGGAATTGTCAACTCTTCTGACCAATTATGAATTTTGTGAACCTTGTGAACCTTCTTGGAACACAAAGTCTTGTATTGTGAGGGCAAATTTTGGGGTGCAACAGTATGCACCAAACTGTCATGGTCACCAAACTGTCAAAGAGTGACAAAGGGATGCATAACCTTGGTATAGGCTATCTCAGATGTTGTAATTTGTACATTGTCATGAGCTTTGTATTCCTGCGTTAATGGCCATCATTTATGCCGGTTTTTGGTTTATGGTTTGGAAACACCTCCTAAGAGCTACCTCCCAATAATGTCCTCTAATTCTGTTTGTCAATGGCAGGCCGGAAATGCGACAGGCTCGAGCAAACTGAGTTGATTTCTGGCTCAGAGTAGCAGCGGCTGGGGGAAAGATTCACTGGCTCAAATAAAACCTTGGCTGAATAAAATTCCTGTACCAAGTGACCACAAATTCATGGATGATCCTTGTTACTGTTTAGTTTCTCTAATGGCCTTTCTTCTTTTTCTTCCTTTTTGCAAGTCTTGTAAAGCCTTTGAAATAAAATTTGAATTATTGGCATGGTGACTTGAATGATATTTGGAGATGCTAATCGACATCTTTGCTTCATTGTAACAGGTAACATTCATCGGCGGCTCCGGCACACTCGTAGTTCGACGCTGCATTTCAAAGGCTTGGAGAATAATAGGGAGTTGTATCTTGATTTACTAGGAAAAGTTGTGAACCGTAGTGATTATCCTTTGCACTCTTGTAATTAATTTGGGCAAAGTTGTAACAGGGCGATATAATTGTTGAATGACTTCAAAAGCTGTTATAATTTGTATGAGATTAAAAGTAGTGTATCATACTACCCCCTTGATGAATATAGCCGTGTTATGGTATGTAATAGCAGGGGATAGCTGAACCTGGAGTCATATGCATTGTACATAAAATAAGTGGCTTGCTTGCATGGGATTTACTCCTCTAAACAGAACTTCGAAATGATTTCAACTTGTATGCCTCTTCGAGTCATGTAACCTTGTTCGCTTAAAAAACTATAACCTGTATTAATCTAGCAACTCCATATTGGCTTCAAAGCCATAATCCTAGATTGGCATACAATCCATGAAAATCTTCTAAACTCTCCTTCGAAATGTGGATGTAAAGAAAATGTACTTAGCATGTTGTTGCGGCGACATTTCTTGCGTTTTGTAAATGTTGAATTTCGAAGATGAATCTCAAATGTTCCATAATGATTTTGCCCTAGACAAATGTCCTTAGACCTTCAAACTCCTTTGACATTGAATGCACTTGGTTGTGAAAATGGACATCTTTCATTAGAATTCAAGACAGCTGCACAAAGTTGTTAGTCGCCATGAATATAAATACGAAACATAAAGTCAAAATAATAATAGAAAAATGCGCAAAAAGAGGTGGCATCTTGCGGTCAAAAATTAGGGTGCAACAGATACCCCTATTTAAGTTACTTCTATCCTGAGATATGGAGATTGAAATCTTCGTCTCGACGAGATAGGAGGGACTTAAATACAAACATTGCACGAATTTTTGGCTATAAGGAGCCACCGAATGCAAATGATATGCAATGATATGAGAAAGCGAGACACGAGTCCTGTGAGGGAAAGACATCACAGGGGAAAAGTAGACACGATACATGGGAAGAATGGGCTCATCAGAGCGAGACTCCACGGAGAGAGATTGACAATCACAAAGTGTTTGTAAATATGTTGTGAAGAACTTGGTGAGAGAATCTATTGGAAGGACCGACCGTATAGGTCAAATGTAATGATTTCGAGATGTTAGCTGGGGAAGTCTAATGTCGAGTCTGGTAACTGTAATTGAGAATACTTTTGCCAAAGTATTTACTGTTAGAATCTGTAAGGAATCTACTGCCGAGATTCTGTATTGAAGTATGTTGGAGGAATATTTCTGACGAAGTCTTCTGGAAATCTACTGCCGAGATTAACCAGGAAATGAAATAGGATTACCTACTGCCGAGGTCTACTGGTAATCTACTGTCGAGATTAACCAGGAACTGAAATAGCACTACCTACTGCCGAGGTCTGTTGGGAATCTACTTTCGAGATTAACCAGGAACTGTAAGATGTTCGAGTGATTGTCGTTGTAGACTGTAGTTGTAAATTGTTGTTGTAGATGTAGAACTTCCCCGAGCGTCATAGTCTGAATGCTATGAGCCGGTCTCGGTCCCTTCCCAAAATGATGAAAACTTGTGAGAGCATTTTCATAGGGGGTTGTAAATTTTGTAAATTGTAAATGTCGTTGTAGACTGTAAATGTAGTTCGTTGTAGAACCCTATAGGTGTAGTTGTAAATTGTAGATGTCATTGTGAAACTTCACCGGGGATCTTCGGGGAGATGTGAGCCGGTTGAATTGTAATATACGTCTTCTCAAACAGAGAGAGACTATTGTGATAAACTTCTTCGACTTCTTCGGGGAGATGTCACTTGACGGAAGTAAACTTGTGTGATGAACTCACTGGGGAAGTCATTCCAAGTCGATAATCACTAGAGATGGACAAACTGTCTTGTGGAGATTGTCAAGTGTCGTTTTGAATAAGATCTTGGCCAAAACGAGTTGCTCAAATAAAGAGGATGCTTGCAATTTAGATGTAAATTGTTGAGGAATTCCGATAATACTGTTGGAGAAACGTTCGTCTTCAGTGGTTATCTTCATGGAAACCCTTCCTGGGGAGCGAAGTGCAAGATAAATGCACACTTAATCTGCATTCAAGTATTGGCGATGTCCACAATGTGATTGCCAAAGACCGAAGTTCAATTCAGGAAATAACTGAAGAGAAACTGTCAAGCGAGACTCGACCATTGAGATATGAACTCAAATGGGATTATACTGAAGCAACCGTCTTCCACGAGGATCGAACTCTATGGGGAGATAGAAATATGGCGCTTTTCCTGCCTAGGGTTGACAACTCTAATTGAAAAGAGAAGACACGCCCAACCACTTGGGGATAAACACGAACAAAGTGACAGAAGAACACACGCACAAAGATGCATAAATGCAAATGTTATGCTATCCATTTATATGATATGTATATGCTTATGCTGACAAAAACAGACGAAAGCAACAACCGGAGATGGGATAAACATCTCGAAACAAACATCCGACCAATCTTCAAAGATAGAAGTATCACTGGGGATAGATGGAGAACCAAATATGAGGTCACACTCCTGCTTCAAGGCTTCAGAGGTTCTCTTGGGGAATAGAGATCAATCCCTTTGGGGATGTAACATCTCGATAAGTCTGAAAGATTACCCTGTTGAAGACGAGGATAAAGATCCACTAGGGGTGGGTCAAACTCATAACTGTAGAAACTTCCTGGATAAAAATAAATATCCGCTTCACTAGAGAGGCTCATGCTGGAGAAGATTGATGTTGAAGAAGGTCCATTGAGGAGTAAAACACGTCCATTTCACTGGGAAGGTGAAGTTGGAGAAAATTTACTGAGGATAAAATATCATCCACTTCATTGGGGAAATGAAGTTTGAGCAAATCACTGGAAATTTTGCATCGAAAGCTTCATCGAAGAATCGTCATGACCACCGAAAATAAAATTTATCGGGGACGTGAGGAAGAATGTTGTGTATTGAGGAATTGTAATGGTAGTCGCCATTTTTGAACAATAGTTTGTTGCTCATGGACAAGATAATCTTTATTTCTCAGATGCCCCAAGTCACATGGTTATGAGAAGAAGTCATTCCAAGAGGATTTTACAGAAAACAAGGCGTCCCACTGTTTTCAAACTCTTAGAGAGATTCGCTGAATCTCGACGTAACGGACCCTGATTGATGGTAATATGACGAGTCTTCAATCTTGATCTAAAGGTGAAGTCCAACTTGTATAAATGAGCAAACCATCTGGAAACCAACTTGCCCCTGATCAACAGAGTCTTCGAATTCCAATAGGACAAACTTGATGATGACGCTTGTATGTAATTTTCTATGATATCAGGCAAAGTTAACATGCGTGAAATGTTATCCTGAAACTAGTAATGCAACATACATGCTTGTCTTGAAGTTTTGAAAAAGAGATATCATGACAACAATTTTATAAAGCCAATAAAATTTTGAGCGTAGCTCATAGGAGTCAGGAAACGTTATCTCATTGAGTATGCTTTAGAAATAATCCTTACTTCAATTAGGACTTTGAAGGTTATATTTGGGCTCAGTTTTTGATTTGTAAAAAAGGGATAAAGGTCAAAGCTTATGTGTACCCATCCATTTCAAAAAATGTTCACTATTTTGAAAGGTTTTAAGTGTTCAATCGAGCTGACTGAAAATTTCCTGCCCCAGGTTTAAAAACGAGGTTGGAAAGGGTTAAAAAGGATTTAACTTCCTTATGTCTTTGGTGTTTAGGAGGTTTGAAACAATGCCTCACATCATTAGTAGGTTTTATTTGAAAAGCATACCCCGAGAGATTTTACGTTTTACTTCGTCATCCTCCTTCCAATTCTTCACCGAAGTGAGGAAAGATTGGGTAAAATCGACATTATAAATTATAAAAACATTTTACGAGTGAAACGAATGGGTTTCTTCAAGACAAACGCTTATCGCACTACTTATTCAAAATAACATGTTCTTACATGCCAATTATGCTTTTTAATCAAAGAAATAAAACACATAAGCGAACAAAAATAAATAGGTCATAACAGTGCTCCATTCACGACTGGGCTTCCTCCCTTGAAAGTCAGCACTTCATCATCTATCATTTCTTGAACCTTCTCTTGGAAAACTTTGCATTCTTCAATCGAATGCCCCAATGTTCCATCATGAAATTCACAGCTAGCGTTCGAGTTGAACCACGGTGGATGTGACTTCATGATTCTAGTCTTTCTGGGTGTCATCACTGAGTTTCGGACGAAATAAGACCATAGTTGACTGTAAGTCATTGGGATAAGATCGAACCAGCGAGTTTCTTCTTTCGAAATATTCAGAGGTGCCTTCTGATTCTGAAACCGTCTTCGAACTTGTCGATTCTGATGCTGATTTGGAGAAATTAACCTTCGTTTATGAGGTAGTCGCTGCTCGCACTGAGCAGTCACTTCAAACTGATGTTGAGGACGAGGTGCTGGAACTAGATCTGACAGGATTGCATTAACATCAACATTTTCTTTCTCTAGGGAATCATCAACTGAAATCTCTTCGTCAGTTTGGTTATTCAAATCATCTTGAATTCTTCCACTTTTGAGTGCATTCTCGATGTTTACTCCGACTTCTATAATTTTGGAGAAATCTGATGGTACAACGCCTACCATCCTAACATAATAAGAGTCTGGCAGTGTTCTTAGAAACATCTTGCTTAAATCTTTCTCTGGAAGCGGTGGATGAACTTGGGCTGCCAACTCTTTCCATCGTTGAGCATATTCCTTGAAAGATTCGTCGTCACTCTTACTCATGTTCATCAATTGATCACTGTCTGGAGCCGCGTCCAAATTATAGTTGTACTGCTTTATAAAAGCATCAGCTAAATCTTTAAAAGACTGAATACGGTTCCTTTGTAGCTTTGTATACCATATCAAGGATGTCCCAGATAAACTTTCTTGAAAGCAATGAATCATCAACTCGTCGTTGTCAACATAAGCAACCATCTTCCGACAGAACATCGTCAAATGATCTCTTGGACAACTAGTACCCTTGTACACTTCAAAGACAGGCATCTTAAACTTCGGAGGAATAATTACACCTGGAACCAGACATGAGTCACGAGCATTAAAATCATATGTATCATCTCCTTTCGTCATCTTCAATTGCTCTTTGATATCACGAAGTTCTTTCTCCATTGCTATAAATCTGGGATTGTCCATCTTTTTACATGTACGGTCATTCTGAAGATTCGGTATAAACTGTGGAAACTGGGAAACTCTTCTATCAACTTGACCAACCAGATTATCTTGCACGGGCTGAGGTTGTGTAGAAATATCCACTTGTTGAACATTATCAGAGGGTAGATCGAATAACGGATTAGTCACAACTCTGAAGTCGATCATAGAATACATATCTTTGTTCTCTTTCCTTATCCTTTAGTAATACTTCAAGCTTGGTCAAATGGTCGAGATGTCAGCTGACAGACAAAGACAGAAGACCAGAATGAGCCACAGAAGAGGAGAGACACATGCACATGTAAAATGCTAAATGCTAATGCAAGAATGCAGAAATGAAGGTTTCATGGAACTCAAGTTCTTATAAACGTTACAGAATACCAAAGAAAATTCATTTATTATTTTTTTTTGATATCGATTACAAGTGAATATTCTTATACGAGTCCCAACATAATAGCTAACTGAAAAGTCCTAAGGAAGTCCTTCATCCCACTTGTTAATTTGCTCTTCCACTTGGATTTTCTTGAATATAAGTTGTCCATAATTATCTTCTAAGGAGTAATGTGATAGAGGAAAATAAATCATCTATCTCTTATTGGAAAATAAAGAAAGAAGCCCTTGCTCACTTTTGATCTTCAATGTTGGTGGAAATATTTTGAATTTCTAATGACCTTCAATGATAAGTGAGACTTCTCGTATTTGCTTTTTGATTCTTCAATTAATGGCCTTAACTTCCTTAGGTCATCCAAGTTAGGACTCTTTGAAAGAATATATCAAAATATTTTTTGTAATCCATATGGGTTTCTATAATGTTTATAAATAAACTAGGAATCCCATGAAACCAATGTAATATGATGCTATATGGATGCAACAAACACAAGTATTCACATAAGGACACAAAGACAAACAAACAAAGGGAAACTCTAGGTTTGCAACGAGCATGGAGCATAGGGTATACCCATTCCCAAAGGTTGTGGACTAATGGTTGATTGTACCTGCAGAACAAGGTTCTAAAGAGGTTCCCAAAGTCATCAGCCCATCTTTTGGATATTATCAACTTCCCAACTAACTCGGTAATTAATAATATTCTCAAGAGAACTTCATTTGAGTGTAGCATCGCGTAGCACTATTTCGGGAGTACTCCCTCATAGTCTCGCACTACGTCCTAATAAAGGCCAAAGTTGGGTTAAGGTAACTACGGTCCTCAATATCATAGGCTCCAAGGTCGAAAATAGTGAGTGTCTTCACGATTACTCGTTCAACAGTACTATTTCGAGAGGGCCTCTGTTGAGCGGGATTCTCGATTTAACTTAGTCGGGATTCAACTCCCTATAAGCCTCCTTGACTATATCACCATCCTATCTTAATTTCTCTCAAGTTCGGGTGTAGAACTTTATCTCACCACTCAAAGACAAATAATCCCAAAAGAGATATAAGAAAAGCATGTAAACAATTAATCAAGTAGGCAGATATATAAAGCAGTAAACAAATAAAATAAGATAGGGAAACCCACTAGAGGAATCCCCAGTGAAGTCGCCATTTCTGTCGCGGTGAAATTTGGATACCAAACTATTGATTAGTTTAAATCTTTAATTCATTTTGCAACCAAACTTTGATTTGTCCAAAGGAAGGGATAAAGATAGAAATTCCCACAATGCAATGCAAATGCAAGGTTAGATTGTTTTAGGTTCGGGGGTTGGTTAAACTTAGGGAAGGTACTAGCATCCTAAGTTTCCGTAGTAATCTACAGGAACCTCTTGTTTTATGTTTATTTATTGATAAGGTTTATCTGCTTAATGGTTGAAAGACCTAGGGATTTATTTCTAAGTATACTCGATAAGATGTCGCATCTTATGCCTACATATCCTTACGGGAGTGGAATCAGAGTACTTGTAGTTCCTCTAAAGGGTTAGAGGAGTTCTTTGACTGTGGTCAAAGTTCCTACGGGTTTAGGGTAGTTGTTTTAATTGGGTTTAGGAGAAGAGATGAGTCTTCATGTTAAGGGAGATGTAACCACCACAAGTGTAAAGGGGGTTGTAGGAAAATAGTCTTTGCATCGTCTTAAGAAAAGGGCTTAAGTACTCGGATTGTTTGGCGAGTATGCCTTTATCACTCTTAAGGTAAAGTTCCTACATGTTTGATTGTATTATTGTGGGGGTGGAGATTATATCTCACTTAAGATGATTAACATCTATTCTCTATTGTGTTTGAAAAAGTTGTATAGTGTTGTTTGTTTGTCTAAGTTGTAGAGATAATGGTCATTCCTATGGGGTAGGATCTATCTTAAGCGATCAACTTGAATGGAATCAAAGATCATGGGGAAATGATGCAAATGACGTGCACTACACACAAGTGTTGACTCATGTGTAGGTTTTTCCTTTGGACGAAATGTGATGCGATAATGTAAATGCGGTAATGTAAATTGCAATGAATAAGTTGCGGAAATGTAAACCATACACATACGCATGAAAGCGCTGAGGTGTAGGTGCAAGTGTCGCGGATGTGAGTGTGCACGATTGCGTGGGATGTAAGGTTGATTTTAATCGTCTGATTTGATTTTAAGCGAGAAGTTGTTTAGAAGTTATATTATTTTTTGGTGAGATTGTTTTTAAGAGAATTTATTTTAAAGGGTGAATTAGCTTTATTAATTTAGGGAGGAGTTTAGATGACAAATTAGTTTTAAGGGAAAAAAATTTGATTATTATGAGAAAATTATATTATTGGTGAAATTAATTAGACTAGGTAAATATCAGTTTTAGGAAAGAATTGAGTTTTATGAATTGATTTTTTTAAAAAAGATTTCTAATAACAATTTGTTAGATAAAGCGAGTTTTTGAGAAAAGCCTTTTTTTAGTTATTATTGTAAAAGATAATAGTTAATTTTAAATTGAGAAAAAACATTATAATGGTTTTAATTCTATATTATTACAAGATTCTTATTTATAAAAGTTTGTTATTGTAAAAAAAGGGTTAATTAAATTAAGAAAAAGGGTTTTTCATAAAAGTGTTTTTTGCTATTATTATTAAATAGACCTTAAATAAGATAGATTTTTATTGAACAAATTAAATTATTATTAAACAAAAATTAATGAGTTGGTTAAAATTGAATTTGTTGAATAACCAAAGTAAGTTTAGAAAAAGAGTAGATAAAACATATTTTATAAATAGATTTATTAATTTATTTTTTTAAAAAAACTGATTGGAAAACCATTAGTTATTAGGTTAATTAAATAAAAGGGGGAATTGTCAGTTTTAACGAAAACTGAATTAAGAAAAGGTTAATTAGTGTTAATTAGGGATAATGAAGGGTTAAACGGGAGGTTAAAAACGTGGCATGGTGATACGCAGGGAGAGAGGTGCATCGTGTGGTGCAGTTCTGATCGTGCGATCATGTGGTAAGTGGTGTGTGTGTGGTTGATATGTGTGTGTACGGTAACTACCGTAGGTGCGCATGTACATAATTATAACAAATAAACAAAAAACGAAATTAGGAACAAAGCCCTAATTCCATCGTTCTTCCTCTTCCGCATCCTCTTCGACTTCCCTTCAATCTTCTCTTCTCCTCTTATTTCCGCCTCATCTCTTATTTTCTTAACCTGAAACAACCAAACAGTCAAGAGATTTACACAAAGGAACTCAATACATTACCAAATGAGAGACAACTGCGGTGTTGAAGCGGAAAGACTCCGAAAAGCTTTCCGGCGAACTTGAGGGTTCGCGAAGCTTTTGCTATGCGGGGGTCACGCTGATACGGGCGATGAGGAATGGTGGAGCTTGCGATGGCGTTTGGAGCTGCTTCGCGACGACAGGGGTTTCACGGCGGCAGGGGTTTCACGGCGGACCACTTTGGAGCTGATAACGGCGGAGCTCGAGAGATAAGTTTTTATCCCCTTTTTTTTTACTCACGAAAATTAGGGTTTTGAAGGGATTTTGTGAGGACTTGTTGTTGAGGGGTCTTTTGTGGTTGTTTCACGAAGGGTGGATCCCCTGAACCTTGTTTTCTTTTTCTGTGGATGCCTCCTCTTATAGTGTTTCAAAGAATCTCTGAATTGAATACTTAATCGTAATTCCTTGTTGGTTTGGACAGGAGAAAACAAACTTAAGATGTTTCTGTTTTTGGGGTATCCTGTCTGAGGATCATTTGCACATTTGATTTCTCGCCTTAAATTGTTTCCTTTTAGAGTAGAATATGTTTAGACATGCCACTTCTAAATTGGAAATAAAATTAACTCCATTTCCTTCTTCTGCTTGCAGCGTATACGCGGGTATGTGGAAATTCGAGCTCTGGGAGCATGAAGTTAGTTACCGTTTCAAACATCCCTTCACTGTTTGTTTTGACTCATAGGCCACGAAACACAGTCGTGGTAGGAGAAAAATTCTGCTTTGGTGATCACGGACCTTCACCTTGCCATTGATTTTCAAGATGTACCAGTTGAGCTCTGGTGGCCCTTTTGTAAATTTCAGGAACTCTTCTGAGAGATCCTTCGATAAGTTCCTTGCAGGTATCTTCAATGCCCTCAAATTTTCTGTTGCAACCTATTGTGAGTGTTTTAGCAGAATATGTTCTTTGGTCATGTCTTGCTCAATAATGTCATCATCAATTGAGTCCTTAATATTCTTGTTTTGGAGGTACTGATTGAGATGCCAAGTATTCACGACTGACTTCCTATGTTATGTTGCAGGGAACAATGGCCTAGATTCCTGAAGAATGTGTTCTGAAATAGTCATTTTGTCTGCCTCCTTGGTGTTACAGACAGACATGGGTTCTTTATCTGATCGGCGAAGTTGGGTCCATGATGGGGGACCTCTTTCAGTAGAACTAGCAAGCCTAGATTCCTGAAGAAGAATAAAAAAGGAACTTGGAAGTCTTGTATTATGGTCGTGACAAAGAGAGCAAGCAACTTGTTTGGATTCTTCAAAATCATGTTCAGCTTCTAAGTTACCTTCGTGACCAAGTTGAGCCATCATCAATAATTGATTCAATGCTAGTCATGAATTTTCTGTTGGGCTCTCATTTTCTCCTTTGTTACTTTGGGCAGGTCGAGTTTCGGATGAATGGTGGATTGCGCCAGTTGAGTGTTATCGGCGGCGGGAGCTCGAGAAAGGTTTTGTACCGGCGTGGGAGAGTTACAAAGGTTGCCACGGGTCCAGTTTTCCTGCGTTGAACTTCTTCCTTGATTATGCAGATGGCTTCTTTTCGAGTGTTAGGAACATTGGGTTCAGCAAACTCGTGGATTAATCGCTGATAGTAAGTTCACTTTTCTAGTTTTCTTTACAGAATTTAGCAGAAGTTGATTTTGCTTTTTTGTGTAAACATCATGTAATTACAATATTTCCTGTGATCACTATTCCAATTGCTTGCTTATCAAATAATGTCACGGTTTGGTAAGGCTTGTTATGTGCAGGGCTACTATGCCTTTGGTGTCGAAACAGCGAGAAAGATATGAAGCAATGGTGCCAAAAGGGTTCAGACTACATGATGGCGGACTGACCAGAACGGATGCGTACAGCAGAAACTTATTGCATTCATAGTAATGAACAAGGAAGCGTGTAACTTGCGAGTCTGTGATTTTATACTTCTTGGCCTTGATATTTAGGTGAGCATTCTTAATCTTTAACACTGAGTCCTTTCCCATTTCCTCTTTTATAACTTAGCAAGTCGCAACTTTATATAGAACCTGGTTGTTATGATTCTGCTGGAAAAAAAAACTCCTTTGGAAAGAACCTGTATCGCTGCTATCCGTTCTTATAACGATAGAATTGCGTCTGTTTTGGCTTTAACATGGTTTAGGAACTGTTTAGAAATGACGATGCTTATTTACAACAGGTTTGGTGCCCATCTGTTTCTTCCACAATTTGCTTTAGTATGCCGGTTGCAGGTTGTTTAAAGTGGAACTGTGAAGCAAGACTGGTGAGGAGGTGAATGCGGATGATACTACTGCTGTGAGTCGATGCCATTTGACATTACAGGTGAGCTTGTTGGCAGATTTATTAGTCTATTCCATTTGTGGCTATATAATGTTTTCAATCTGTGTAGCAATAATGTCTCTTGGTGGAAGACATCCTTTCGGCGGTGAGTGGCGGCGAGGATATGCTAATCAGCATGCTGGTACAGGTCTGAAGCTTGTTCTTGAATGTATTGGAAAGGATCAACCTTTGAAGTAAGCTTACTTCTAACTTAGCTCAAATCTTGGTATAGGTATGCACCAAACTGTCATGGTCACCAAACTGTCAAAGAGTGACAAAGGGATGCATAACCTTGGTATAGGCTATCTCAGATGTTGTAATTTGTACATTGTCCTGAGCTTTGTATTCCTGCATTAATGGCCATCATTTATGCCGGTTTTTGGTTTATGGTTTGAAAACACCTCCTAAGAGCTACCTCCCAATAATGTCCTCTAATTCTGTTTGTCAATGGCAGGCCGAAAATGCGACAGGCTCGAGCAAACTGAGTTGATTTCTGGCTCAGAGTAGCAGCGGCTGGGGGAAAGATTCACTGGCTCAAATAAAACCTTGGCTGAATAAAATTCCTGTACCAGGTGACCACAAATTCATGGATGATCCTTGTTACTGTTTATTTTCTCTAATGGCCTTTCTTCTTTTTCTTCCTTTTTGCAAGTCTTGTAAAGCCTTTGAAATAAAATTTGAATTATTGGCATGGTGACTTGAATGATATTTGGAGATGCTAATCGACATCTTTGCTTCATTGTAACAGGTAACATTCATCGGCGGCTCCGGCACACTCGTAGTTCGACGCTGCATTTCAAAGGCTTGGAGAATAATAGGGAGTTGTATCTTGATTTACTAGGAAAAGTTGTGAACCGTAGTGATTATCCTTTGCACTCTTGTAATTAATTTGGGCAAAGTTGTAACAGGGTGATATAATTGTTGAATGACTTCAAAAGCTGTTATAATTTGTATGAGATTAAAAGTAGTGTATCATACTATCCCCTTGATGAATATAGCCGTGTTATGGTATGTAATAGCAGGGGATAGCTGAAACTGGAGTCATATGCATTGTACATAAAATAAGTGGCTTGCTTGCATGGGATTTACTCCTCTAAACAGAACTTCGAAATGATTTCAACTTGTATGCCCCTTCGAGTCATGTAACCTTGTTCGCTTAAAAAACTATAACCTGTATTAATCTAGAAACTCCATATTGGCTTCAAAGCCATAATCCTAGATTGGCATACAATCCATGAAAATCTTCTAAACTCTCCTTCGAAATGTGGATGTAAAGAAAATGTACTTAGCATGTTGTTGCGGCGACATTTCTTGCGTTTTGTAAATGTTGAATTTCGAAGATGAATCTCAAATGTTCCATAATGATTTTGCCCTAGACAAATGTCCTTAGACCTTCAAACTCCTTTGACATTGAATGCACTTGGTTGTGAAAATGGACATCTTTCATTAGAATTCAAGACAGCTGCACAAAGTTGTTAGTCGCCATGAATATAAATACGAAATATAAAGTCAAAATAATAATAGAAAAATGTGCAAAAAGAGGTGGCATCTTGCGGTCAAAAATTAGGGTGCAACAAGGAGAACATGATAGAGCGTAACGCATTACCTGCTGGATAACTGCGACATTTGTTAGCTCATGGTTCACAAGTGTAAGCATTGAGAGCACACCTGTCAAAGCAAACCTACAATAACATTGAGGAAAGAATCAAATTCAATCTCTGCTCGGTAATGAACACTCGAATGGAACCAGTACAAGGGAAAGCAAGGAAGGAAGGGTGACCTTGACTTACCACTACAACTTGGCGCGATTTATTTTACGACAACCTCACTTGGTTTCCCAAAATCACTTCAAGGCTGAGGACAGACTTGCAAAGCTCACGACAGAGTAAAGATATTCACAGCAGCAGTTCGTCTCTACTCCAGGGGAAAAAAATGTTCATCAATCATCATTTTTACCACAACAACACGGAGGAACCCTGTCAAGACGTAACATCAATGTCCAAAAAGAGTTAAGTGGCAAAGGCTCAAACTAGACGCAAAGCTAAATATAAGTACGGCGGATGTTTCCTCTCACCAGTTTGCAGAATTTGCTCTTGAGGAACATACAATCCCACGGTACCACCCTCTGTTGCTCATATGGACCGTAAGAGTTTGAATCAACATAGACAAAAGCATTTACTGAGTCGTATACAAACTAGAGCCAACGAACCTTACATTGGATCAATGCTTGTAACTTCTTCGTGAGAAAGCCGTAGAGAAACTTTCAGGTTTGAACCGTCCTGAAGTGAATGTATCGTCAGATGGTGGAAATCACTCTGGGCTGATAGATTCCCTCGGCCCAAGTTCAATTGCTATTCGCCCCTGCCAACAATAATTCAGAGTTAGTAATCCATTAAAGAATATACCCTATTCAAAAAGTTGAGATCCTATTCAGATCCTATCAAATCCCTCAGCATCAAATAAAGATTCCCCAAATCAAATCACCCACATTGAATTTTCATCAACTCCATTAAACCCATTCGACACAAAAAGGAAGGTTTTTTGAATCCAATCAACCCAAAATGGAAGGCCCAATCAAGCATTTAAAATGTTAATCAAAGTTTAAACTCACAGAATCTCGTTGAAAGCCTATAAAAGGGAGACATGAGAGGTGGAGAAAGGGGGCAATCGATAACCATTATAAGAGAAAACCTAAAATTCGTTAAACGTAAGAGATTGAGGGAAAAGTAGCTTATCTCTTCAACCGCTGAAGCCGTCGCAAACCGCCGCGAACCTCAGCTAACAAAGCTTCCGTCTCGTCATTCAATTCCTCGTTGTCCCCAACTCTCGGTGAGCCATCGATCCATGTTGAGTTTATTAAACATTTGACAAATTTGTTTGTGTTTCAGGTTCAGAAGTGGCAAAGTGAAGAGAGGAACGGTAAAGGTCGAGAGAAACCGAAAAGAAGGGAGATGAATTAGGAGAGGAGATTGAGCGAGTTAGGGATTAGGGTTTTTTTCCGCCGCGTTCTTCTTCCATTTGTATTTTTCTGTTTCTGTTGTTTGTTTGCAAATGTTATAGCTGTATGTGTGCACGACCACGGTAGTACCGTGGTCCATCATCACCATCACCATATATCACTCACTAACCACCTTTTTAACCTAATTAAACCATTAACCAGCCCTAATTAACCTAATTATCACTTACTTAATTAAATAAATTAATTAACCATAATTTTAATCTTTGCCTAATCAACCGTCTTTTTAATTTAATAACCTGTTTGTTTTACCCTTTTTTTTCCAATTCAAATTAATCCTTCAATTAAACGTTAATAATATTTCTATTTTTACCCAATAATAATAACCAAAATTATTTATTTAATAGGAAGATCTTCTTTTAATAAAACACAATAATTTAAAATAATTTCTATCAAGATTTATGTCATAAAAAAAACTAATTGTAATTAGTTAATAATTTATAACCTTATAATCAGTTTTAATAAAATAAATTAGGGCATTTGATAAACCAAAAAATAAACACCTTTTTTTTAACTTATCAAGAACTTTAATCTCTAATAATATAAGTGAAAAGCATTTTTAAGAATTAGTCTAATAACCAACTTTTATTTTAAAATAAATCGTTTCAGGTTTAAATTAACTCTTTAAAATAATGTAAATGAAAACCATTTATGTAGTATATTAAAGCTTTTTTATTTAAAATCTCGCCTCTTTAGAAAATCTACTTAATTTATAATAATCTAATTTATATTTTAATTTAATTATTTCACATTTAAAACACTTTTCTTAATAATAAAATAAATTATAACAAACTCTTTATTATCTAATTTAATCTTGTTAATAATTATTAATTTCCCCTAAAATCAAACCCTAACCAAACTTCTTTTAAACTTTTATTCAAATCAAATAATTCAATTTTTTTTCTTAAATCAAATAATATTAACCTTTTTTCGCATATAAAACCGTTTCACCTCAACCAATCAATTTATGAATTCAAATTCATAATTTAAAATTAACACTTTCTCTTAAAATTAATCTCAAGTTGATATCACTCGAAATAATAATAATAATCAAATACTTTTCTCACAAGTATCTAACTTCTTAAAATCAATTCCGACGTCCTTCTTAAAAAAAATCAATCGAATCAATCGTGCACGTTCACATCCACGACACAATTCACTCTCACCCACTTCAGCGCTTTCATGCGTTTATGTATGGTTTACTTTATCCGCAATTTATTCTTCAACATTTATATTATCGCAATCTATCATTCTCGCAATTGCATCCGTCCAAAGGAAGAATCTGCGCATGATCCCAACAATCGTGCGTATGCATTCACATTTGCATCATTCTCCCCTTTGATCCTTGATCCCATTCAAGTCGATCTTCTTAAGTTTAGGACCTACCTATAGGAAGGACCTTGTGTTTTTATCTTTATAACATAGACAAAACAATACAATACAATTTACTCCAACACATTAGAGAAAGATGTTAATCATCTTAAGTGAGATAAAATCTCCACCCCACAACAATACAATTGACATGTAGGGACTTTGCCTTAAGAAAGATAGAGGCGTACTCGTCAAACAATCCGAGTACTTAAGACTTTTTCTTAAGACGGTGCAAAGAACATTTTCCTACAACCTATGGCGGTTATATCTCCCCTAAAATGATAAAGCATCTCTTCTCCTAAAATCAACCAACCAACTACCCTAAACCCGTAGGAACTTTGACCACAATCAAAGAACTCCTCTAACCCTTTAGGGGAACTACAAATACTCTGATTCCGCTCCCGTAAGGATATGTAGGCATAAGATGCGATATCTTATCGAGTATACTTAGAAATAAACCATTAGGGTCTTTCAACCATTAAGCAGATAAAACTTAGCAATAAACAAACATAAAACAAGAGGTTCCTGTAGAATACTACAGAAACTTAGGATGCTAGTACCTTCCCTAAGTTTAACCAACCCCCAAACCTAAAACTCTCTAAACCTTGCATTTGCATTGCATTGTGGGAATTTCGATCTTTATCCCTTCCTTTGGACAAATCAAAGTTCGGTTGCAAAATGAATTAAAGATTCAAACTAATCAATAGTTTGGTATCCGATTCTCACCGCGACATAAAGGATTTAAATCCAAAGCCTGTTGATAAACTTATCAGTAAGAAGACTCCCTTATATTCTCATTTTAAGTTTAGTCATCTGAATGATATTAAACACACACGTTCTGATCAGAATGTTCCTGTGTTTAAGCCAAAAGTCAGTCAGAACAAAATTGTTGTAAAAAGACAGAAGTTCAGACAAACTTTCAAGGCGATTAACCCAAAAGGACCCAAAAAGATCTGGGTACCTAAGGATAAGATAATCCCTGTTGCATATGTATTTAGTAGAAAAGTCAAGACGCCAGTCATGGTACCTGGACTATGGCTGCTCACGTCACATAACAGGAGAAAGGTTTATGTTCCAAAGCCTGGAGCTTAAATCTGGAGGAGGCGTGAAGTTTGGAGGGAATCAAAAGGGCAAGATTATTGGCTCTGGTACTATTGGCAATGGTAACCTTCCCTCTACATCTAATGTTTTATTTGTAGAAGGATTAAAGCATAATCTATTGTCCATAAGTCAATTAAGTGACAATGGTTATGACATAATCAACAATGTTGCAAATCTGTTAGTCAGAAGGATGGCTCAATCCTATTTAATGGAAAGAGGAAGAACAACATTTACAAAATCAATCTTTCAGAACTTAAGGTTCAAAATGTTAAATGCCTTATGTCTGTTAATGATGAGCAATGGGTCTGGCATAGAAGATTGAGGCATATTAATATGAGACGTATATCTCAGATTAATAAACTCAATTTGGTCAAAGGACTTCCTAAGTTGAAGTTCAACTCAGATGCTCTTTGTGAAGCATGTCAAAAATGAAAATTTTCAAAATCTTCTTTTAAAACAAAAAATGTTGTTTCAACTTCAAGATCATTAGAATTACTTCACATTGATCTGTTTGGACCAGTGAAAATCGCATCCATCAGAGGCAAGAAGTATGGATTAGTCATTATTGATGACTATAGCAGATGGACATGGGTGAAATTCCTAAAACACAAGGATGAGTCACATTCCGTGTTCTTTGACTTCTGCAAACAAGTCCAGAATGAAAAAGATTTTAAAATTGTTAAAGTTAGAAGTGATCATGGTGGCAAATTCGAAAACAAATATTTTGAAAAATATTTTAATGAAAATGGCATTGCTCATGATTTCTCCTGCCATAGAACTCCACAACAGAATGAAATTGTAGAGAGGAAAAATAGAACTTTGCAAGAAATGGCCAGAACCATGATCAACGAGACTAATCTGACAAATCACTTTTGAGTAGAAGCAATAAACACAACGTGTTATATTCAGAATAGAGTGTTTGTAAGACCTCTTCTAGAAAAGACTCCCTATGAATTATGGAGGAATAGAAAGCCCAACATTTCTTATTTTTATCCTTTTGGATGTATATGTTATATGTTGAACACTAAAGAGAATCTAAACAAGTTTGACTCTAAAGCACAGAAGTATTTCATGCTTGGGTATTCTGAACGCTCTAAAGGCTACAGAGTATACAATACTGAAACACAAATTGTGGAGGAATCTATACATGTTAGATTTGATGATAAGCTTGGCATTGAAAAGCCAAAGCAGTTTGAAAGTTCTGTAGATAGAGAAGTAATTCTCACAGACTCTGAAGGCTCAGAGGCAGAAAAGGTTCAAGTGAAAGAGCCAGAAGCAACGCGAGATGCAATTCCTTTAGCTTCTCAAATGAACAACTTGAATATTTCTGAAGAATCAACTGTTAGAGGATCATCTTCCAGAATCAAGGCCTCTCACCCAGAGGATGTGATCATTGGAAAGAAGGATGACCCTATAAGAATAAGATCTTACCTCAGATCATCTGAAGCATCATTATTTGGGTTGGTGTCAGTTATTGAACCAACTTCTGTGGATGAAGCTCTGCAAGACAATGATTGGATAATTGTCATGAAATAAGAGCTCAATCAGTTCACAAGAAATGACGTTTGGGATTTGGTTCCAAGACCAAAAAGATTCAACATAATTGGAACTAAATGGGTCTTCAGAAATAAGTTGAATGAAAAAGGAGAAGTTGAAAGAAACAAAGCAAGGCTTGTTGCTTAAGGTTATAGCCAGCAAGAAGGAATTGATTACACAGAGACTTATGCTCCTGTGGCCAGGTTAGAGTCTATTCGTTTACTTATTTCTTTTGCTGCACAAAATAACATCACTCTATATTAGATGGATGTTAAGAGTGCCTTTCTAAATGGAATTATAGAAGAAGATGTCTATGTTCACCAACCTCCTGGTTTTGAAAGTGAAAAATTTCCAGAACATGTTTTTAAACTTAAGAAATCTCTTTATGGTTTAAAACAAGCTCCCAGAGCTTGGTATGAGAGATTAAGCAACTTTCTTCTGGAGAAAAATTTTATCAGAGGCAAAGTGGACATAACTCTCTTCTTTAAAACATTTAAGAAAGATCTGTTAATTTGTCAAATATATGTGGACGATATTATATTTGGATCTACAAATGTTACGCTGGGAAAGGAGTTTGCTCAATGTATGCAGGCTGAATTTGAGATGAGCATGATGGGAGAATTGAGATTCTTTCTGGGAATTCAAGTCAACCAGACTCCATATTGCACTTACATTCATTAGACCAAATATGTTAAAGAGCTTCTAAAGAAGTTCAACATGACTGATAGTAAGATGGAAAAGACTCCTATGCATCCAACAAGCACTGTTGGTAAGGAAGAGGTAAGTAAGAAAGTAGATCAAAAACTCTACAGAGGTATGATATGATCTCTTCTCTACTTAACTGCTTCTAGACCTGATATTTTATTCAGTGTATACTTGTGTGCAAGATTCCAATCAGATCCTAGAGAATCACACTTAACAGCTATTAAGAGGATTCTAAGGTATCTGAAAGGTACTTCTAATGTGAGTTTGTGTTACAGAAGATCTAATGAATTTAAACTAGTTGGATTCTGTGACGCTGATTACGCTGGAGACAGAGTGGAAAGAAAAAGTACTTCTAGAAGTTGTCAATTTCTAGGAAGAAATTTAATTTCCTACTACAGCAAGAAACAACCTACAATTGTGCTATCAACTACAGAAGCAGAATATATTGCTGCTGCTGGATGTAGCACGCAGATGCTCTGGATGAAAAGTCAGCTAGAAGACTATCAGATCTTTGAGAGTAATATTTCTATATTCTGTGATAATACTTCTGCTATATGTTTGTCTAAAAACCCCATTTTACACTCTAAGGCAAAACATATAGAAATTAAACATCACTTCATCAGAGACTATGTTCAGAAGGGTATTATAAAATTAGACTTTGTTGATACAAATCATCAAGGGATGATATTTTCACAAAACCCCTTGCTGAAGATAGATTCAAGTTTATTCTAAAAATATTGGTATGGAATTTTGTCCAGAACAATATTTATCAGAAGCAACTTTCTCAGATGCAAAATGTTTAAGCTATGAAGTATTTCATCTGTCAATTATTTGATTTCTTGAATTATTATTATTTGTGTGTATCTGAACTAACCAATCTCAGAGGATCTGAACTTTGGCTAACGTTTCATTTCTCAAGAGAATTCAGAAGCACATGCAAGCAAACACGTGTCACTCTGAATCTGAAAAGATGGCGTGCACAATACTGAAGAGACATTTGAGGTAACATTTGAATAGTTGAAATTCTTGATTTTCCCCCCAATTGTCAGAATCAATTAATGCTTTGAAATGATTATTATTTTTTTCATTAAATGCCATTAATCGCTAATTGAGAACGTGTTGAATGTGTGTCTGTTTGTGTGCCCTGATTTCTCTTTATAAATACCACAAATCTCACCATTTCACACTTTTCACTTTCACAAACACGTATATGCATTTCTGTTTGCTCTTTAGCCTTCATCTAAACCCTAAACCTTCATCATCTTCAATAATGGCTACCTCATCTTCAACCTCAGCTCAGTTCCAATCGTCTATGGCTGCAGTTGCATCATCAAACATGGGTGCTACCCCTTTTAAGGAACCTGAGAGAACCTTGTTAACCCCTGTTGATAAGCTTGAAGTTTTATGTGAATCAATGGTTGAATTTAACTCCTTGGCTAACAGTGGTTTTGATTTGCATTCTATCATTGATGCTCAAGGCTGGGTAAAGTATTTTGATAGATTATTTGGACCAGTTTATCCTTACTTAGTGAAAGAATTCTGGATTCACGCATCTGTCTACCCAAAGTCCATCATCTCTTCTGTTCTGGGAAAAGAGATTATAATCACTGAAGATCTAATCAGAAAACTCATTGGGTATGAAGAAACTGATGGAGTTTCTCATCTGCCAGCTGGGCGTGTTGAAATGGATGAAGTGTATGCTGAAGTTATTTCATCTGGACAAGCTTCCAACAAGTTCAAGGATCTGAAACCTGATTACAAAATCTGGGCAAAGATATTTCTGGGCTGCATCAACCACAGAAAATCCACAAACTCTCCAGATTATGTGAACAATGAACAGATTTACTTCATGTACTGCTTAAGTCAGAGTACTAAAATGGATCTGCCACACATTCTCTTCATGCATCTGTGGAATCACATTAATGCATCCAGAGAATCTGTCAAGACTAAGGCTCAGAAGATCAGAACGTGGATACCTTTTGGAAGATTAATCTCAGACATTCTGATGGAGAATGGTCTAGTAGCTGCTCTACATGAAGCTGGAGTGAAAAAAGAACTTGTTTCAATAGTTGGAAAACCCTTGAATGGAAAGAGTCTCCAAAGGCTAAGAGTTGTGGAAGAACTCACAACTGCTCCTAAAAAGCTGAATATTGCTGAATTCAGTCAGAGGAGGATTCCAGTTAAAGACTTTCCTATCTTTGGTGCTGAGGAACCTAGAGATGTTATTCTTAGGTACATTGATATGTGCAAGGCAGATGGAACACCTGTTCCTGCTGATATTCTGATACGTGCAAGAGAACCAATCCCAGATGTTTATGAGGAGAATATAAAGAAATGAAGACAGTTAGAGGCAGAAGAAGCTGCTGCTCAGAAGAAATAGAAAGTTGCTGAAAAACCACAAAAGTAGATAAAGAGAAAAGCTTCTGGAGAAGTTCCTCCTATTCCTGCCAAACACATCAAGATAAAAGGTACTAAAAAATATTCACCTTCTATTTCTAAAATTGCAGTAGATTTATCAACAGTTAGTTCTATACTTGAACCTCCTCCTACTCAAACTCAAAATATTCCTATTCCTTCTCAAACCTTTGAACCACCTAAAATTCCTAACTCACATATTCCATCTGATCCTGTTCCCACAACACCATTACAATCATCTGACATTCCTCAATCAGAACCACAAACTACAAAACCAGCAGAACCAACTCCAACACAACAACAACCTGAAATTCAACAAACCTCTGTATCTGAACCAATACCATCTGAATCAGTTGTATCTGAACCACCAAAATCCAAACCTTCTAATCCTCAACCAGAACAATCCAAACCTACTGAATCAAACGTACCTGATTCTGAGGTTCTGGACGTCCAACCCCTTAAAATCATGTTTGACATATCTTCCACATCATGTCACTTAACCACCTCATCTGATTCATCTGAATCTGATGTTCATCCAGATGTTAGCTCACCCCCTCTCTCAGAGGATATGAACCTAAACAACCAGATCCACCTATTTCATCTGATACTATCATTCCTGAATCCACTACAACATCTAAACCCAGGATATCTGAGTGTGTTTCAGCTGCATCCTTTAAACCACTTTCTTCTGGTCTAAAGATTAAACACTTTTATACTAGAATAGAACCATCTGACACAATCACTCCATACAAACCTAGCTTTTCAACTACTCTTCCATTTGAACTTCAAACCCATTTTGAACAACTACCAGATATCATTTCATCAGAATCTCTGTTGTCTGATAAATCTGTTTTCATTCCCTACTCTTCCACTACATTTGATGTCATTCCCTCTGCATCACGTGTAAAACCATTTCTGGTTCATACTTTATCCAGATTCAAAACTGCTACTTCATCATCTGACCATCCATCTTTTCCTTCCTATCCTCGTCCTCTGTTCATCATCCCACCTTTCACCATACCAACTCCACCAAAACCAATCAAACCATCAACTCTTGAAGCCTTTCTTAAACCAAAACCTAGGCTAAATGTTGATATTCTATTTGCAAATTTTATGAAAGAAATAAAGATGAATTTATGCTCTGTGAAGAAAAGATGCTTGTCAACCATGAACTCAGCTGAATCTGATGCTATCTGGAATAACTTCATCTCTAGATTCAATACTGTTGCTTCAAATCTGAAGAATGTCTGTTCTGATGATGCGAAGATCAGATTTGCTGAGACTACCAGAACCATGATTTGGAACATGAAAAGATCTGCACCTTTGCTTCTTGAGGATGTACCTTCATCTTCTGGAGTATCTGCTACAGAAACCATTGCAGGATCTGCTTCTGAAGAAAATTCTTTGGCTCTAACAACTGTGGATAAACCCTCTGCATCTATGGCTCCAGAATCCGCGACTCCAATGGTTATTGACTCTGCTCCTGCATCAGAATCTGCTCCATCTACTTCTTTTGAGATCAAGAAAAAGAACCCAGAATTATAAGATAAGATTGTTGTGCTAGAAGCTGGTCAATCTGAGATCAAGTCCTGGATGGCTAAGCAAGATCAGAAGAATGAGAACATTGAGAAATGGATGTCAAAGCAAGAACAATCCTCATCTGAGATCACCCATCTTCTGAAGATGATTCTTTCCAAACAAACCTAGATTTATATTTTCTGTATCTGATGTTTGTGCACTTGTACTTGAATTTATTATCTAATGTTTTGTCTGTTCTATCTGAGTACTTATATGACTGAATGAATCTGATGTTTTTCTCCACATGAATGTATATTTTCTCTCTGTTTCCTTTTACTTGTCTTTAAAGTTTTCTTTTTGATTATGACAAAAAGGGGGAGAAAATGAAATTCTGACTGTTCAAATAAACTTTACCTGAATGGAATTCAGACATATCAAATTATAACTAACATGAACTTTTAGTATTTCAGAACTTATGAAAAATCTGACATAATCCTTTAAAGCAACTCTGAGTTTCCCAGATCAAGTTTTAACCAATCAGGCTCTGATTCTGAAACATTCATCCAAGTCAAGCTCTATTTTTTGGAACAATCAGGCTCTGATTCTAAAAAGAATACTCATGCAAAAAGGGAAGTTTATATTCTTTCTAAGTATTCAATTCAGGGGGAGATTCATTATCTCAGGGGGAGTTATAATTATCTCTTTATTGAACAAAATTTCTTAAGTTTTTGTCATCATCAAAAAGGGGGAGATTGTTAGAACACAGATTGGTTCTTAGTTATATTTCTATGTTTTGATGATAACACTTACGAAATTTTGCATTAAGAAATTATATACTCTAAATTTGTTCAAGTATTTTTGCTGCAGATATTAAATTTAATATTCTTCTGAAAGCAAAAATGGATCTGAACGTTGAACTATGCAAGGCTATGAAGTGTTAGAAGCATCTCTTAGAAGAATCTGAGCGCTGCCTACAGAAGACTCTGAGCGCTGCCTACAGAAGGATCTGAAGCAGAAGCTACAGAAGCATCTGAAGCATAGACTGAAGACTTTGTATGAAGAGTTCCAAGCACAGTTTTTCATAAGACTCTGATATTACTGTACGCTGCGAGTACTGAGGATCTGATCCCTAAAATCTTCTCTGAGAAATATCACGCTAAAGCACACTTGCTGCAACACTCTGATACAACAAATTCTGAAGACATCAAGACTCTGATCACTCAAGGCTCTGATGTGAATTGCTGAGAATTAGAAACTTGTTGAAGAAGATTATTTGAAGTTATATCTGTTGGTAATGCCAAACGACTCTTTCCTCTTTTATGCTAGACACAAGAACACAGGCAAAAAGGATTTCTCTGAACGTTTTACTTCTAAGAAAGGTCAAGTGATGTGAAGACAAAAAGGCTACAACTCTTTTCAGACACGGTCTTCAAAGTGCAAACGTCTTAGACTTCTTTGCCTATAAAAGCAAGACTTCAACATCTTTCTTGAGTTGACGAATTACTGAATATTTCTTTTGAAAAACCTCACAAAGCTCTCATACAAATTATTATTCTTTGCTAAATAGTTTTCATAAGTTCTTAAACTTAAGTGTAAATCACAGTTGTGATACATCTTACTTAGAAGCATTCAAACACTTGTTTAGTTTTACATTTGATTGTAAAAGTTCCTTGAGAAGACCAAGTTGTGGTCAGTAGTTCTTGAGAAGACTAAGAACAGTTGTTCTTAGTGGTTGCTATTGTAATCAGTTTGATTAATAGTGGATTAAGTCCTTGTAGAGAAAGGCAAATCACTCTTGATAGGGTGGACTGAATTAGTTGAGTTCAACGAACCAGGATAAAAATCTTTGTGTTTTTATTGCCATAATATTTTCTATATACTTATTCAACCCCCCCCCCCCCCCTTGTAAGTATTTTCTCACCTTCAAGACGTTCTAAAGTTGATGAAGAAGATGTTGTTCAAATAAAGATTTGTTGGCATATTCTTTGGCATTATCCTAAACGGCTCTTTTCCCATTTGTGCATGACACAGGATTTCAGACAAAAAAGATTTGTCAGAACATTCCTCATCTGAGAAAGGAAAAGTCAATAGAAGACAAAAAGAACTGAATGCACAGATTGCACAGTCTTTGAGAAAGGATTTCAAAGGACTATAAAAGCAAGCATTAGCATCACTTCAAAGGTTGACGAAATTATTAAAAAATTATTCAAAGCGCTCATTCAAATATTCTTCAAGCTAGAATAGTTTTCATTTTCGTTCTAAAACTTGTGTAAAAATCATTGCTGTGGTATTGCTTTTTAGAAGCACTTCTTAAACACAAATTATTAGTTTATCTTTGTAAAAGATTTCCTTAAGAAGACCAAGTTGTGGTCAGAATTTATTGAGAAGACTAAGACAGTTGTCTTAGTGGTTTACACTGTAATCAAATTTGATATAGTGGATTAAGTCCTTGTTGAGAAAGCCAAATCACCTTGGTAATGTGGACTGGATTAGGTTGAGTTCAAACGAACCAGGATAAAAATAATGTGTTATTTTTTTATCAACTAAGTTGTTTTAAAACCCTTATTCAACCCCTTCTAAGTGTTTTCTCATCTTCAGTTAAACCAATTATAATTTGCACTGCTAATGATTTACAATGATGATATATATATATATATATATATATATATATATATATATATATATATATATATATATATATATATATATATATATATATATATATATATATATATATATATATATATATATATATATATATATATATATATATATATATATATATAAGACTTCATCACCATTTTTTTAAATAATTAAGAATGATTACTTAAAAGATTTGTATATATTCTGAAAATAATATGATTACCTAAAAGATTTGTATATATTCTAAAAATAATGAAGTCTTACTGAAAATAATTAACAATAATTACTTAAAGGAGTTGTTTATATATATTCTTAATTGGAGTGTGAAGAGAGATATAATTTTTTTACAATTAAAAATATTTAAATATGTTTTTGTCAAATTTAAATTTTTAAAGTAATTTAGGAAATAATTAAAAATATTTTACTTTATTTTTTTGTGAAATTTAATTCTTTTATGAAATTAATTTTTTTTTGTGAAATTTAAATCTTTTTATGAAATTTAAAAAATAATTCAAAATATGTTTTTTTTTTGTGAAATATAAATTTTTTATGAAAACTAAAATATAATTAAGAATATTAAAAAATATGAAATTTAGGTTTTTTTTATGTAATTTAAAAAATAATTCAGAATATTTAAATTATATTTTTATAAAATTTAAAAAATAATTAAAAAATTTTAAATTAATTTTTTAGATAAATAAATATTCATCTATTAAAAATATATTTGATAAATTGAATTGAATTTTTATATAAAAATTCAACGCATTATTAATAAATTAATAGATTATTTTGACCCATTTATTAATAATTCAAAATTCATAGTTATCCGATACATCTATATCTCATATTCATGATAATCAATGAACAACTATTTAGTCTCTATCTAAATTAAATCATACAATTAGGGGTCCCACGTACACCCCCTTGTTTATCGTGATGTCAATAGAAAGGCAGGTTGAAAAATATATAAATAATTATTATGCAACTTTCCCCGAAACATAAATATAACGACAAAGTAATCTCAGTGATTTATTACAATTTTTGGAGTAAGCTCATCAACCAGGTGTTTTCATTCTATGTCCCGCCATTTGACTATTTCCAATTCAGGCATTCACATAAGGATACGTTTAGAATTTTCTTTCTGATGAAAGGAATATTAATAATACATAATGGCATGATTATAACTAGATTTATTTGTTTTATCGATAAGAACTTTATAATAATCAATGCTGTCATGGGATGATATAGTTATTCACGTAATGTTTGTTGCGTAACATTCTTTCTAATTTGAATCTTGTACTCTTTAAATTGTCGAGTGGAGTAGTGGACCATTTACTTTAGAGTTATACTCGTATTTAGTAAAATGTATGTTATATTTTCTCTATTTTTTCTTTTACAATTGTTGATGTGTTTATGAGTTTAAGATTATTTTATGACCTTGTAGAAATATTTTTTAGGTTATAGTTGCTAACTTTATTGTGTTGACAACAACGTAGATTCTAACTATGTCGAAACTCCCCTTCGCCGTGGAAAAAGGAGAAGGACTTTTGTTAATGTTTGTCGCCCACAAATGAATCGAAGCAACAACTCACATCGAATGATATTTTGTAAGAGTCATCCATACTTATTTGGATGGACGTGACTTCGTGCCCTCACTGGTAAGATCATTCAAAATGTTTGTCAACATAAAGGCTTTTACATTTTTCCCTCATCAACATTTTTTCTCTTATTGACTATGTTTAGAATCCAACAAGGTTATTGTAATGCACTGGTTAAGCCTCACCCCTTGTTAGCTTTGCCCTTCGTCGTCATAGTCTTTTTCTCAACCACTAAAATATGATTCATCCTTCCTATAAAAATAAAAACAAGTCGGTCATAATCATATAAAATAAACAGAAGAACACTCATGAAGGAAAATGCCTTACAAAAAAAAAACTCATCAACATAGGGTAGTCCATCTCATATCTAAACAAATATTTTATCCATAGGATATAAAACGGCTCAAAGAGTTCAATCGCTTCCCTATTTATCACACTAAGTTTATGTGATGGTGAGGGGTTAACCTATCCATTAGAGCGGAAACCTATATGACTAATTTTCCTCATAGATAGTTGTAAAAATAATATTTGGTTCTGCATCTAACCTTATGTTTTGACGATAATAATACATAAACTCTTAGAGAACAATTATGTACCCTAATCATTTTGTTCAGTGTGCAAATTTTATATACAAGTTTTGAATTTGATTAAATGACATGTGGCGTTATCAGATTTTGAAACTAGTGCACTCTGACTTTGAGGTATATGGTCACAAGTTGATCAAGCTCTGGATTCAGTACTCAATGCTTCTGATATCTACTCATTCAAGGCTTTACTAATCTAAAGCTTTTGAAGTTGTTACGCTCAAAAGCCTTACGCTCAAAACAACTTTGAACTATGTCACCAGACTTTGAATCTGAGGTTCTGATGAATTGGATCAAGACTCTAAAGACCAAGTTTCTAAAGATTCTCTCAACCAGACTCTTACTATTCTCTTATGCATGTTTCATCACCTATCTATTAGAAACCTTTGAATATTGAAGATATGATCAAAAGGTTTTACGTGAGAAAAATAATACATGGTACAATATCAAATATTTATTCCACTACACTAGTTTTGTGGGCTAAGGATTGTACTATCGTACCATTTTGTCTCTCATTTTCATAAATCGTTATGCAAAGATACAGTTGCAGTTCGATATTCCAATTCTACACTCTAGCGGGTCTCTTCATTTCCTATATAAAGAAGACTTAGAAGAATGGAAAAGCATTACTGCTACGCTACACTCTAAGAGATTATCATACATGATCAATGCACTTTATGAAATATTTTAAGAGAAAAGAAACATTCACACAACGAAATTTTGTTCATACTCTTCTTATAATACTTTTGTGTGATATTTTTGTAATTCAATTGTGTATTCTACTTTCTTAGATGAATTTTGTAAACACACCCTGTATCTCAATCTGTTTGATTGAATTTTACTTGAGTAACTAGGATTTAGTCAGTATTACTCAAGAAGACATTAATAGTTGGTCTTTATGTTGTAATGAAGTTCGATTATAGTGGATTAAGTCCTTATTGATAAGGAGAAATCACCTTGGCGGGTGGATTGGAGGTAGCTTAGCTAATATCGAACCAAGATAAAAATAACAGTTTCATTATTTTTGTTCTTTGTTTTCTGTTTGTTGTATTGGGAAGAAAAAGATTTCATTTTTAGAAACCCAAGTCAACCCCCCACCTTTCTTGTGTTTCTCATCACCTACAATTGGTATCAAATCCTAGTTCTAGTATTGATTGCTTATCAAAAACTTCATCATGTTAGATAAAAATCCAGTTTGTGAAACACAGTGGTTGTTATCCCTCTACCAGATGCACCCGCTGATAGAGATTGATATAGTGCAAAAGCTCCATTTTTTGATGGAGAAAAATTTTATTACTAGAAATATAGAATATGAAGTATATTTCTTGGTCATGATGTGGATCTATAGGATATGGTAGTTTATGGCTACATTCGTCCTATTGATGGCATTGGTAACAAGGTGGAAAGAAGAATGATGACAAATCAACTAAAGAAAGATTACAAGAATCATCATAAAGTAAGAATCATCTTGTTGAATGCTATTTCATACACAGAGTATGAAAATGTCACAAATAGAGACACATCAAAGTCTATATTTGATTATTTGAGAATGACTCATGAAGGAAACACTCAAGTTAGAGAAACCAAGACAATTGCCTTGAAACAAAAATATGAAGCCTTTAAAATGGAAATAATGAAACTGTTGAGAACATGTTCTCAAGGTTTTAGACTCTTGTTACAATACCGAAGGTTCTTAATAAAGGTTACTCAACTGCAGATCATGTCAAGAAAATTATCAGAAGCTTACCCAAGAGATGAAGCATATGGTAACTGCGTTAAAACTTTCTAAGGATCTAAAAAACACAACTCTTGAAGAACTTGTGAGTTCTTTGAGAAGTCATGATATGATCTTGAAGAGGATGAGCCTCAAAGAAAAGTTAAATATATGGCTCTAAAACCCATGAGAAATTTTGAAAAGACCAAAGCTTTCGAGTTGAAAAAGAAGAGGATTCAGAAGAAGATTCAGAAGAAGGAGATTAATTGTCTATTCTTTCCAAAAATGTTAGTAAACTCTAGAAGAAAGGATAAAGCAAGTTCAGAAGCTCTAGAAGGACAGATGGCTGCTCTAAGCCTACATATGGATTGAAGAAGACAACTGTTGGCAAGGACGTTATCTACTTTGAGTGCAAGGAAATAGGTCACTACAAGAATGATTGTCCCAAGCTAAAGAACGACAAACCAAAGAAGAAAGACTTCAGAGGAAAGAAGAAAGGTTTATGGCTACCTGGGATGACTCTGAATCCTTATAATATGACTTTGAGGAAGAGCAAGTTAATATGGCGCTAATGGCAAGCACAAAAGCACCTGATGAAAATATTCAATCAGAATCAGAATTTGAGCCAGACTCTAAATAAGTATTTCCTAACTTATCTCGTTTTGAACTAGAATCTTGTCTTTTTGAAATTCTGGAAAAGTATCAGAAGCTTCATAATAAATACAAGGATCTGAAACAAGCCATGTATCTGAATATGGAGTACATAGTAAGCTTAAGAAAGATTGTTCCGCTTTGAATGAAGAGAATTTCATTTTGAAAAATGAAAACTCTGCTATTTAAAGTAAAAGTTCTAAACTTGAGGAAGAAATTCTTTCAGAAGCTTCTGTGGATTTTGAAATTTTATAAAGAAACATGACAAAACTTTTCAAACATCTTTGGCTAGAAACATAGATAGAAGCAAAATGACTTCATTGATTTATGGATTTAGCACAAATGGAAGAGGAATTGGTTATGTGCCTAAAGAAAAACCTATTTCAAAACCTAAGACGCACTCCCATTTCTCTTATGCTTACACTAAAAATGATTATTTTGCACAAAGACCCAAGTTCTTTAAGAAATCTGGTAAAATTAACCATAAAGAACCCAAAAAGATGTGGGTACCTAAGGATAAGATAATATATGTTGTACACATCCTTAGAAACTCAGTTGAAACACCAGCCACGGTACCTGGACTTTGGATGCTTACGACACATGGTGGGAAGAAGGCATATGTTCTCAGATCTAAAATTTAAGCCATCACTACTGGAAAAAAAAAATGCAAATTAGGGACATAAATTTGTAAGGGAAGTAAATCCCTCACTAATTGCGATGAATTTAGTGAGGGAAAACTGTATAGATGATAAATCATAAATAAATATAAATTTGTGAAGAAATTTGTGAGGTAAGTTTTCCGTCACAAAAAATCCCTCACAAACTTGAGAAAAGTAAAGGAACTTGAGATGAATGTTATTTTTTGCCAATTTTTCCATCACAAATTCTCTCATAAATGTATTACATATTTTTGTGAGGGAAATATTCCCTCTCTAATATATTAATTTATATAAAACTTCTTAAATTTATATTTCTTTTTAATGATATTATAACTTAAAATTTACTTGAAAATCATATTAAAAATATTTTATAAAATAAATAATTGTTTTATCGCATAAATACTCCTTCTCTATTGACGTTTTTCATTGATCATGAAAAAAAGAATTTTTTTAATGACATTGTCATTTAATATTTTTTATATTAAAATAATTTTATTATAAGAATATTTAAATTTCATTCAAATTAAAAGTCTAAAAAAATATATATTGTATTGAAATTAAATTTAATAAACACTATTTTTTTAATATAACCCTCAAATTTTAAATATTAGTAGATAAATAATAAATATGAAATTGTATGATAATAAATACACAACTATTTAATTTCAATGTTTTGTTTGAAGATATATTAATACATTTGTCTATGTAATTTTTATAAACATGAAAATAGAGAATGTTAGTAAGATAAAATAAACTATAAATTATAGGCAAAATAACCTTTTTGGTCCCTTAACTTTAACTCGGGGTCCATTTTGGTCCCTTATTTTTAAAAAGTGTCAAATGGGTCCTTTAACTTTTAAAATGGTGTCACGTTTATCCTTCCGTGTGTTCCCGTTAGTTTGTTTCTGAAAAAATTGCCACGTTTGTCCACGTGGAGTGCTGAGGTGGAAGTGAAGTGAAGTGTCATAGTGGAAGAGCAAACGCTTCTGGTGTTCATTACTCACGTTACTTGTACAAGAAGAAGGAAGGAATGATTCAAGAAGAAGAGGAATGATTTAAGACCAGACGCTTGAAGATTGAAGACGATTGAAGATTGAAGACGATTCAAGAAGAAGACTATTGAAGAAGAAGACCTGGTTTTTTGATTGAGGATTGAAGACGATTCAAGAGCCAATCTCAAAAGGTTAGTTCTTTTCTCTCTGATTTAGGGTTTATATAAATTTGTTAGTTTAAACGTTAACTACTTACATGGTATGATTAGGTATCATGGATGAATACATAACTCTGAAAATTCATCATAGTGGTGAATTCACAGATGAAGGTCGTACTGTATATGAGAATGGAGTAGTAGATGATTTGAGGGTGGATGTAGACAGATGGAGTTATTTTGAGCTAGTTGGCGTATTGAAAGACTTAGGTTATAGGGAGTTTGAAACAATATTTTACAAGGACCCTCAATTTGGGATGAACCGACTTGTTGATGACAATGGTGCTTTAGAAATTGCAGATCTGTATAGGGTGCACCAAACTGTTGATATTTATATTGAACACACTGTCATACCCCAAATTTGTCCTACCTTTTCACCTGCCTTATAACAAGTAATTGCGTTGCTTGATGGTCCTTCTCCAGATGGTCATTTAGCCTTTGGCCGTGATCCTCTGAAGAATTAAGGCATATGAGTCTTGCATGCTTATGACGATTACAAACTCGTGCAAGGTGGAATGTGCCCTCATTCTCGTGATCAAATTGTCAAGACAAGATCAAAGATCTAGGATGTATGGTTGTTTCATTTAAGGATGTGATCTTTTGCTTTTAGTAGTTTTGGGCCATGTTTCGAGATGAGTCCAATTGGTGTTCCAATATAAGACTGAGGTCGCGTAGAAGCTTGTTTGATTCAAGTTTGAGTTGATTCAAAGATTGATAAATGATTTTAAGGCCCATGCAAGTAAAGCTTCAAAAAAATCCCGTGTCATAACCAATACGTAACCAAATTATGATGCAAATTAACTCAAGACCATGATTAGATTTAAATAAGAGGTGGCTAGTTTACTTGCAAGGTCGTAAATTCTAAGTTTACTTTCAAGGGTAGCTTCACTCGCAAGAGCGCTCGTGGCTAAAAGCAAGTTTGAGGGGCTCATTTGGAACTCTGATTAATAATAAGCATCATTTGCAAGATAATGTCAACTTGTGAGTTAGAAATGAGTCAAGTTGTTGTGAGCCATAAAGTCATCTATGCATCACAACAATAAAAGGACAATTCTAAACTTTGAATTCAATACAACAAGTTTACAACTTTAGTTCTTTTTTGCTTGCATATAGTCTACAAAGGTTACCCAAAATTAAACCAATCCCATAACAACAAAAGAAAACTGCAGTGCCATCATGGTGGAATAACACCCACTGCGAGTACACAACCCATAATTGTCCCTTACATTCATAACTGATAAACATTATCAGAAACATTACATTTCCATTTTTCGAACCATTCATCTTCTTTCTCCAACCCACACCAATTGTTCTTCACTTTCTTGACCCCAATTTAACATCCTTCTCCAACTGCTTCCAGCCAACGAAATAAATTGCAAAAACCTCAATATTCACAAACAAACATGGAACCAGAGAGAATATGAGAGAGATTGAGAAAAGGGAACAAACCTACACTGCTTACTATCTTCTTTTCATGACATCACCCATCCCTTTCACACTCCAACTTGCAACGTTTTCCTGCAACCATCCTTCTGTTTTTGCAACAACACAATACACACACACAAATAGGAAGAAAACTAGAAGAGGAAAGTGAGTCTATTTCCATATATTTTTACTATAGCGATGGTGTTATTTGTTCAAGACTTGCAAGTTTAGCTGTCAGATTTGGTTTAAATGATGGTGTGCATTCGAATTCTGCTGTAGTAGCTTTAGTTTTGGTTTGTTTGGTGCATTCTCATGGAGGCTGTTGGCTACTGTTGTTGACAAAAAATATGGTGTTGTTATTTGTATATTTCTGAATCTCTTGCTGTCACTTTCTTGGAGGTCGAAGATGCAATGGTTATGGAAAGGACGTGGACTAAGCAAGAAGGTCGTTGAGAGGCTGAGTTTGCTCTAGTCGGTAGGGAAGGCGCAATAGCAGTGAACCTAGTCAAATTATTTGGTACTAAATCAAGTGTTGTTCGAATACAAAAGAACTGTTGTTTCACTCTCACAATAGCAGAACTCTCGTGACTTCTCTGTTTCCAAGTAAAGTGACAGCAAAAAAACTGCTATCAGTAATAAAACTGCTAGCGTGTGATTATTTTTTGAACCACTGCTGGCTCTTCTTTCCTCTGTACATTCCATCTTCCTTTTTTGGTTTCACACAAAGCTATCATCAGCCTCTTCTCCGCACATCATTTCCTCATCACGTTAACAACTAAAAATCACCCTCATCACCTTGTCCTCATTACCATCATCTTTGTTTTTCCATCTTCCCTTTCCTTCTTCGTTTTCCACCACCTTAAACCTACAGCAAATCTTTCCACCATTTTGAGCAACCATGAACCACTAATGGATAATGGCCTGCACCTCCAAATAAAATGTAGCAAAACAACCGACAAAACCTGCACGCAGTGTAAACAAAAGAAAGGAGATGAGCTGAGAACTGGGAAATGCCGCAACAAGTAACTTGAAACACAAATACAACAGACCCAGTACCAATTCATTCTTTACCATAATACCAGTTTGCAGTGACGGAGCCA
This sequence comes from Lathyrus sativus, assembly GCA_963859935.3. Taxonomy (NCBI): domain Eukaryota; kingdom Viridiplantae; phylum Streptophyta; class Magnoliopsida; order Fabales; family Fabaceae; genus Lathyrus; species Lathyrus sativus. The sequence goes on from OZ012735.1 coordinate 659,961,455, forward strand.
CCGTTCTTGCCGCCATAACAATAATAGTATCTCGGGGAAGGAATCGAATATGATATTAGCCGTATCAAAAATATTTCATTATCATAAACTACAACAATCAACAGACACGCGGACCACCATCACGCAAGCGACATCGGCGGTATGCGCTCTGTTGCGACATACCCCTCTCCTCAAACTTCACCCCAACCTGTTCACAGTATTACCGTTATCATCCGTAAAACACAAAGAGAACCTGCTCAAATCTCGCTTTGAATAACCAAACTGATATCCTGAAATCCCTTTTCTGCAAAAACCAAAATCATCAAACACTATATCGAACCTTCAATGTTCAACCCGTAAACTCCAACAGAAACTCATCGCCTCCATCTCGTTACCTTTCATTTCCAGAAAATAGCTCCACTCTCCATACAAAAAGTTTCACCTTCAAAACCTTAAAACCATATTCGTATCTTCAATTCCTCCAACAAGAACAACATTTTTCACCTCCCGCTGAACCCACAAAACCTGTCACAAAAAAAACATCAGCTCAAACACCATGTAATCACTAGAGAACAAACATCAAAACACCTCTCTCACTTATATCCTTCATTACCGTAACAGCCGCAAAGTCACAATATCTGTTATGCTTCAACAGAAATCATAAACTATCAAAGAATACATACCAGCCTTGCACTTATGACGAAACTAAGATGTGTAGGCTGACTCTTGCCACAACTTTCGCAGCACCAACGAGTCCCTCCACTTCTACCATTCTCATGAACTCTCCTTAACCTCACACTGTTCTTCATCAGTTACCTCACCTTAATATAAACCATATAACATTTACCCTCACTTTATTTCTTCCACCATTTTTCTTCTTACCATATACTTCATTTAATTCCTCCACTGTTTAACCTGCATCACAAACACCAAAACAAAAAAAACAAACATGAAAAGACTCGCGTGGAGAATATGCTCCCAAAGCTTCAAACTGCTGCGTGAATTTGAGTACAGATCTTACATTACTGTACTTATCAAGTTGATAGCGGTGTTTGGAAAATGTCAGCCACCTGATAAAGCTTCTGGACTCTTTCAAGCTATGATTGGAGAAGGTTGTATTTTGGGGTTGTGAATCACACAACATTGTTAGCTGACTATACGTCTTGGTCGAGAAATCTTCCACGAGGGGAGAGGCCAACAAGAGCATCATAGGCCGTTCACATCACCTTAAACTACAACATCAAATCCCCCATCATTGGAATCCCTTCACCTTCACAAACACTTTCAAAATTTTCAATCACAACAGAAATTTGTGCTGCCCCCTGTTTTCGTTGCGAAAACCGTCCCACACTATTCCTGCAATCTGAATACAAACTTCATTAATTCCCATCTATCTTTCACAACCTCACCTGCTATAGGCTTCATTAAACATCCTCTGTTCTTAACCGAAACCAACAACATCAACCTTCTCTTAACACTCACATCGATATGCAGAAACCTTCCTCTTCACCTCAGAATTTTCAAATGAAGGTCACCTACATAAGATCTGTGACCAGGTCTCAGATGCCATCCTTGATGCATACTTGGAGCAAGATCCAGACTCAGGATTGTCTACATGAAAACTAACACGGTTATGGCCTTTGATGAACTTACAACTAAGGCAACAGTGAACTATGAGGGAATGGTTCGTGACACTTACAGAGGTAGCGCGTTTGTGTTTGATGATGTTGGCTTTGACGCTGACAGCTGCAACGTTCTTCTCAAACATAGACCATCATAGCAATTCATGGTCACTCTTCTGAAAAACCTGAGGATATTAGAAGCTGGTAATTAAATTTACATGTTTGGATACACCACGAATGATGTCGTCTTCCACCAGTTTGCGATTCACCATTTTTGTCAACAGCAGCAGAACAAGCTTTAACCTTTCCTCAACCCTTAATATCATCATCTTTAATAGATCGTAGCTAGCTTCAACTTCCCACCGCGGGTCCGTTCATGTACTTAGCTTACTGCCGTGAGCTCCATTTGTAACGCAATTCAGCGGTCACACACTGTTCTATTGCCACATCAGTACATCACATAGATGTTCTCACCGACAACTCCTAACTCAGCATCCGCATTTTCCAATATGCCGAACCCACACTGAACCTGTCCCAAATAAACTACAGAAGAACAACATATGAAATCTTCTTCTTTTCTCACAAAACAACAATCACAAACCAATAACAAAAACCTCTCTTTGAACACTAACAACAATACTTTAACCTCACCTTCTTCTTTTCCTTTTCATGAATCTTAACAACAACTGAATTCATATGCTAGCTCATCAATGATGATCCAAGGCAGCAACGACTACATCAACGAACTACAACACTTCTGTTACCGCTCTTTCCAAAGGCAATAGAAGATTAAGAAGAAGTAACAACATGCTTCTTCAAATCCAAATCCTGGCGAAAATGTTCAATGATGCAAAGACCAATGAACCTGTGACCTGCACAGACCATGACAATAGGATCAATATAGCGAAGTTACATACTGTTTCATTATCGTCATTTGGAAGTTGCTGCACAAAATACGTTCTTCCAATGGTTTTAATGGATTTACCTTCATAAGCATGGTTGCAAGCGGTGAGTCTGGCGTTGTCTATGCTCCTTTCACAAAACCAGTCAGATGCAGGGTGTTACCCTTTCACAAAAATGCTTCGTCTATGCATTTGTATTCGCTATGGTAAAAAGCCTGATCTTGCTAACAAGAGTTATGTATCTAACATTGTTATTCTCTCCAAGAATTCTAATGGCACCACCTGCTGACCAGAGTTCAGGAAAATGTGACTCTAAGTTATTCATTGCACACTAGAAAGAGACAGAACCTGTTACAAAGCAAGAGTTAACAGTTAGGCTATTTTCACGCAGTAAAAATTCAAAATTCATGGTAAAATGGTATCTTTTCGCAGTAAAATCTGAGTAAAACAAACATTCCCAGAAAAGAGCTAACAAACAAGGAATTACAAAAAGGCATTCTGAAATCACGCCTCTTTTTCACCCAGAAGTTTTGTACAAGGAAAAACCCTAATCCTAATCAGACTATATATGAGCATATTGTTCATTCGAATGAAGAAAAAAAACCCTAAAACAACTACCGGCGGCAAAAAACCCTAAAACAACTACCGGCGGCGAAAAACCCTAAAAGGACTTACCGAGAGAAGAGTGACGGCAGAAGGCTTACTACGCTCGTTTCAACGTTGAAGGCGGAAACCCTATCAGAATCGTATCAGGTACTAATTTTACCGCATCGTTTGTAGCTTCATTTGAATCTGTCTGAGATTTTCTTGTGTTTGTTCTTCCAGTTTTGGATGTTTGCTTTCATTTGATTAGTATGTTTAGGTTTAGATTTAGGAAATAAGGTTAGAGATTTGGGGAGGGAGATTCGCGGGTTGTGCGCCGAGAGGAATGAAGAAGGTTTAAAATGTTTGAGATAATTTTAAGAAGGAGTTATGGGAGAGGTCGTGAGATTTGCAGAGAGAGAGTTCAAATTTCGTTTGGTAATAAGAGAAATATCTGAAGAAGATAAAAGGGTCGACCATTGGACTTCAGTGAGAGGGAGTCATTTTTTAGGATTCCCCATGTGTGTTAATGATCTGGTTGGAATTCGCTCCCAGATTCCTTTGGGCGGTGGGATTTTCCCAACGTATACCATGTGTATTTCCACAGTCTTCGGGTGATTTCTTTCACTCTGACCGTTTGGATGAGGGTTCACCATGAATCCCCACGTAGCCCATTTGTTTTTTTTTTATTTCTACTAACTTTTTATTATTAGTTTAAATATATTTTCATGGCAAATATTTCAAAAAAAAACATTATTTAACTTTTCTGTTAAGAAATTTTGGACTGTTATTAATTTAGTTAATTTTATTAAAACCTTATTTAATAATAATTAATTTGCTTAATGATTAATATTATTAAATATTTAATTTTAATTTGATTAATTGTTTTTAAATTAGCTTTTTCTTTTAAATTTTAAGACAAAACAAAAATACTTTATTAATTATCTTAATTATTTATCTTCTTTTTTTTATAAATTCTAAAATAATCTAAAATAATTTAATTTAATTTCTTTTACTAATCTTAGATAATTAGGATATTATTTAAGTAAGCATTAACCTATCCCCCATTTTATTTAATTTACGTCTTTTTGTGTGATGTTTGTGCATGCTTTATTATTAGACCTCAATTACATTTATGTTATTTACATGCTCAAACCAATTTTTTTCAAACTAATATCTTGACTTAATGTCAAGCCCATTTTCAAATACCATTGTAAGCCGATTATCTTTATGATCGCCATCGACCTTATAGCCTCCTCTTGGGCTTTGTACAATGACGCTCGTTACATACTTCACATATAAAATTAAAATCAAATCCTCTTCCAAACTTGATCCAATGTCAAGTAAAAGCATATGCAATTAACCTTCAAGTTTTCTTAAACACATGATTATATCAAATCCTCCATCTCTCCTTGTAAGTCGAGTGCTTTAGCCTCGCCGTCAACCTTACCCTATACCCATAGGACCCCCTATCCATTAGTTCAATCGCGCTCGTTTCAAACCTTGATTCATATCAAACAATTTTTTCTTAACAACTATTAAAACACAATTCCAATATTAGATGAAAAAAGAGAGAGTCCCAAGTATTTGGTTCTCTCTCCCAATTGTTCGGGTCCGAGGAGTCTTTCTTAAGCTCGAACAATTGTCTTCTAAAAAACCCTTCTAACAATAAGCTTATTCAAACTTTTTTCTAAACACCCAGGATGAAAAAGAGAGTGTTCCAAGTCTTTGGCTTGCTTTCCCTATTATTTAAAATTCAAGAAGTCTTTCTTGAGCTTTGAATAATCGTCATCCGATTAATACACTCTAATCCTATTAAATATCTTTCATAATATTAGATGAGAAAAGAAGAGAGCTCCAAGTCTTTGGTTCACTCTCCCGGTTATTTGAGGCCCAAGAAGTCTTTCTTAAGCTTCGAATAATCCTCACCTGTTAAAATACCTTAATCACATCCTATCTTTCAAGTGCCATTCAAACAATTCCTTTGGTGATGAAAAAAAGAAAGTGTTCCAGGTCTCTGGTTCGCTTTCCCGATTACTTGGGTCCAAGAAGTCTTTCTCAAGTTTCGAGTAATCATCATCCGATTCACTCACTCGTATCCAATTCCATTAATACTTAGATGAAAAAGAGAGAGCACCAAGTCTTTGGTTCACTCTCCCGATTACTTGGGGACCGGGGAGTCTTTCTCGAGTTCCGAGTAATCGTCATCCGATTAACCCACTCGAACCACATCTTATCCTTTTGCAATTGAGGTTGAAAAAGAGAGAGTTCCAAGTCTTTGGTTCACTCTCCCGATTACTTGGGTCCGAGAAGTCTTTCTTAAGCTTCAGGTAATCGTCACTTCTAGCTAAACATCCAATACATCTAACCAATCTCTTTTTCGCCCCCGTGCGACTAAAACCTTTAACAGCCTATTCAAACCTATCTTCTTATCTAAACCAAAATACTTAACCAATCAAACTCTATTCCTCGCCCCTGTGCGATCCACAACTCAAACAACTCTTTACCAACAACATTGTTTAGTCCCTTCTTCCGTGCATAACAAACTCGAGCTTCAGCCTCCCCTAGCGAGCAGACAAGCCAAACGTTTAGCAGTTAGAATGCGACCTAAACACTCGTTCAGTTTCAAACCCTTTTACCGTAGTTGGCCGAACTACGGCTACTCTGATTCTTCATTCCCTTTCGAATGTAAGATACGTAGGCACAAGATTGCGATGATCTTGGCGAGCACAATCCCCTCTTTACCCGTAGTCCCAAGAACTACGAATGCTCTGATTTTCCACTTCTTATAAGTGAAGATACGTAGGCACAAGGGCCCCAATCCTTGGCGAGCACCCTATCTTAATAATCACCCCCTTTTCCTATTAGCAAGCAAATCCCCTTAGAAGATAAACAAACGTAGTTAACTTTCTCTCGCGAATCGAATCAAGAGGTTCCCGTTGAGTACAACGAACGTAGAGGGTGCTAATACCTTCCCTCTATGTAATCGACTCCCGAACCTAGAATATTGGTTGCGATGACCATGTTCTTATCCCTTTTAAGGTTTTATCGATATTTTCCTATTCCTTCCTTGAAATGAATAAAATTCGGTGGCGGCTCTGTTTCGAACAGTATTTTCTGCGTCCATCGCGAGTATCGTATTTTTTGAGGTACGACAGATGGCCACTCTGCTGGGGACTAGTTGCATAGCCCTATGCTAGAGAGAGTCAAGCCTAACTTGACTCGATTCGCGAGAGTTAGATTCGTTTGCGTATTTATCTTCTCTTATTATTTAATTGCTTGTTTTCTTTTATATATTCTATTATTATTCCTTGTGATACTATTGGGGTTCTGATTGTGGGAACTTTGTGAGATGGCTCTACACCCAAGTCCGAGAAAAAACATAGGATTAGAATGGTGGTTGTGTAGTGGAATCCCTCGAGGAGTCTTTCTCGTTGGGAGGAAGCAAAAGCCCCACTTAGAGTTGATTCCCTAATAATGTTATTGTCGTGGTGAGTCTTTGCCATGGCAGTAGTATTTTTTTTAGGTTGAATCTATAACTCTAAGGACCGTTTACCTTTTTTCCATGGTGGTTGGTAGTATTAACTCATGAAGATCATTCCTTTATGGGTTGATGCGAACACCCCAATCAGATGAGATCCCTTGAACGTATCGTTATTTTGACAACGATATTTTCAACCTCGATCTATGACTCTGAGGTCCTTTTAAGAAACCTTGGACTCGCTGGTTGTGTAGTAGAGGCTCACGAGGAGTCTTTCTCGTGGGACGACACGAAAACCTCACCTAGAAGAGACTCTTTCATAGGTATTATTGTGGGATGAATCTTCACCTTAGCAATAATATTTTTGAAGGACCTATGACTCTAGGCACTTACCCGTATAGAACCTACCCATGGGATTTCAGGAGTCAGAGAACTTTTTAACTTCAGATTTTGTTTTGGTTACTTCCGTCCTTGCATCTGCATCATACTCATACCATAACATTTACATTTTGATTTTCAGGGAATTTAAGAATTATATTGTCAACATACAGGAATTATGGGAAGCAACGTCAGGTGCCCACTTCCTTACAACTTCAAGAGACCAAAATTAGAAGACTTGCGCAGTTTGGTTTCTCGTATCCCTGCTGTGTTCAGAATTAACTTTACGAAGGATTATGGCAGGATTATTCGCCTGTTAATGCAAGATGTAGATTCTAAGGCACTTATCACCTTGGCCCAGTTCTATGATTCTCCTTTAAGGTGCTTCACGTTTCAAGATTTTCAGCTGGCGCCAACATTGGAAGAATTTGAGAGACTAGTGGGTATTCCTATGAAGGATAAATTGCCATTTGTAGGAGTGAAGGAAGATTTAGAAGACGAAGTAATTGCTGATGCACTTCACATGCATAAGAGGGACATCACTGATAATTGGAAAGCTAAAGGTGGAGTTAAAGGACTTCCTCTCAAGTTCCTTATAAACAAAGTGGATGCACTTATTAAGGCCCAAAGTTGGGATGCTTGCTATGCAGTGGTGGCTTTAGCTATTTATGGAATCATTTTATTCCCTAACATAGATGATTTCGTAGACGTGACAGCTATTCATGTGTTCTTAACCAAAAATCCTATGCCAACCCTTCTGGCTGATGTCTTCTATTACTTGAGTTGGAGGGGTGACAAGAAAGGTGGCTCTATTGTTTGTTGCGCCTCTCTCTTGTACCAGTGGTTGCATTTGCACATGCCTACTAAGGGACCATTTGTCGATCGAGCCGATGATAGTTGGGCTCAAAGGATGGTGTCGCTTAGGTCTGCTGATCTCTCTTGGTATTCACAAGACTTTGAGGAAGTTATCACTAGTTGTGGTGAATTTCCTAATATCCCGCTAATAGGAACTCGAGGCTGTATTAACTCTAATCCGATGTTATCAGTTAGGTAGCTTGGGTACCCTATGGTAGCACCTCCTGAGAAAAATGACCTTGAAGCCTTCTTGATGCACGACTTAGGGTCTGAGAACCCTGATTTGTTCAAAAAGATTACAAGAGCTTGGAAGACCATTAAGAAGAAGGGAAGAGGTGAATTGGGAAGAAGAAATGGTATAACTAAAGAGCCTTACTTTGTATGGGTTAGGGAGAGGGCCAATGAGGTCAAAATGCCTTTTAAAGAAAAGGTATATGAGCCTGTGCCTGAACCTAAACCTACTCATATTCCAATAGAAGAAGCTGAAGACCTCAAAGCTACCATAGCCAAATTGTTGAAAGAAAATGAGAACCTTGAGGTGAGACTTCAAGAAGTCACCAGAGAGAAAAATGATATGAAGTGGGAGCTCCAGCGCAAGAATACTCAGCTAGAGGCAGTAGGGAAGAAAGCTGACGAAGAAGAGCATCGAAAGAAAAAGGTTAAGGTATATCTTGATCAGTCTGATAGCAGGGTGAGGGGCCTGAAAGAAGAATTAGACAGTGTCAGGAAGAAATGTGTTCAAAATGAAAACTGTTGGCTTGCGGCTACCAAAAGAAACAAGACAATCCGAGAGGAGATGGGAGCAGAGATCCATAAGCTAGACACTACTTTGCGCCAGTCAAGATCTGCTGAAATAGAGGAACGAAGGCTCAAAGAGGGGGCTTTAAGGGTTGCTCAGACTAAAACTGCTGATTGGGACAAGGTGTGCATAGAGTTAAACTCCGTCAAAGACTATGCAGCTAACTTGAAGCAACAAATAAAAGATGTCTTAGCAAATAAAGCCGTATGGTCTGCTGCAAGAGAGAAAACGGCTTGTGATTTTAGAGGATATGAGAGGTCTATCCATATACTGATAGCTGACCGAGATATGTATCGCAACAAACTCAACGGTTTAATCGAGTTCTACAACTGGTTGACCAAAGATCTGGTTTGGAAGCATAGGGATGCTATGGAAGCGATGGATGATTCTACTCCCCACAGCATCTGCGACTTTCTGTGCACGTGCAAGGACATGTTGAGCAGGTTCAAAGAAGAGTTAAAAGAACGTGAGGCCCAAAGGCCAAGAGTTTGAAGTTCGTTTATCTTTTATTAATTAAACATTATGGGCTATATTTTGAATGATCTTCTTTTTGTATCACATGAATATTATCCTTCTATGAATGAATGTGGTTTAAATTGTTCTCAGTATTCTTGTGTATGTTAAGCAATTAATTCGAGAATTCCCTGAAAAGCAAATGCATATCATCTTGCATATCATGGTACACGTCTTTTTCAACGCCGCACGATTCTAAATTTATACCCTTTGCGTATCAGATTTGAGTTAAGCTGACTATTCATCACCGTTACGAAACTCGACGCAATTATCAAATGACGCTGGAGAAGATGGAAGAGACTCAGAACACTATGAGGGGTGACATCGACGCTCTCAAGATGAAGATGGACCAGCTGCTGGAGACAATGCTGACGCTAGCCCAAAAAGAAAACAATGCTGAGACTTTTGCTGATGCCAAGAAAGCGGCCGACAATATAGGAACTTTTGGGATTGTTAAAACTCCCCACGTAGACCTTATTGACCGTTCCATTTTCGTGCGTCAGGGCTCAGAAGCAGACATGGACGAACAATATGATGCTTTCTACCAACCTCCACCACCTCCTCCTCAACACAATATGGGGGCTACTAATGACTTTGCTGCAGATAGACTACGAACTGTTGAAGAGAAAATCAAGTCATTAGAAATCAAGAAGACTCCAGGGTTGGATGCTGTTGACATGTGCCTAGTACCAGGATTGGTGATACCAAAGAAATTCAAAGTCCCAGACTTTGAGAAGTACAAGGGGGTCAGCTGCCCCAAAATCCATCTGAGAGCGTACTGTCGCAAGATGGCAGCTCGCATTGATAACGACTTGATTTTATTACATTACTTCCAAGATAGCCTCAGTGGGGCATCATTGGAATTGTATATGCAGTTAGAAAAAGGACAAATCAGTACGTGGAGAGATCTAGCAGATGCGTTTTTACAACATTATCAGTATAACACTGATTTGGCACTGAATCGGACGCAGCTGCAAGACATGACTCAACGTAACAATGAGTCATTTAAGGAGTATGCCCAAAGGTGGAGGGAGTTGGCTGCCCGTGTTCAACCACCATTGCTGACTAAGGAGTTAACTGGCATGTTTATGGGAACTCTACAACCTCAATACTTGGACCGCATGCTCGGGTCCAGTTTCCCTAACTTTGCTGAAGTGGTGTCAGTAGGTGAAAGAATCGAGAGTACTTTGAAGAAGAACAAGGTTGCGGTCCCGATGAATGGGGGGAGGAAGCCTTTTGTGAAGAAAAGGGAAGATGAAACTAATGCCGTGATGAGAGGACGAGGAGATAGAGCTTCAGTGAACATCCAATATCCGCAAGTAGCTGCAGTAGCCCATGCTCCTTATCAACAACCAGCTCAACAGCAGAATCAGCAGCAGAATTATCAGAGAGTTCCTCCACCGCAATATCATAATGCTCCGGCTCAAAGACAACAAAGGCCGAGACAGCCAAGAAGACAACTTGACTCGTTGCCTATGTCATATGGACAGATCTTTACTCAGCTAAATCAGAGTGGACACCTAACGTTGCGAGATTTACGTCCAGCAACTTTTCCATACCCCCCTGGGTACGACGCGAACGCCCATTGCGAGTTTCATAAGGGAGCCCCTGGACACTCCATAGACAACTTCTATGCGTTTCAAAACAGGGTGCAAGACTTGATAGAGTCCAAAGATCTCACTTTTACACCTAGAGGTGCCAACATTAAGAAGGATCCGTTACATAAACATGGAGGTCCTTCTGTCAATGTTGTGGAAGAAAGTAGTAGTTTGACACTAATTACGAATGTTGAAGATGTCCGTACTCCGATGGCCGTTATTGGAGAATAATTGAAGAAAAGTGGGATGATTCCCCAAAAAGAAGTGGAGAATTTGACTGACGAAGTGGTAAAGAGACATCTGCAAAGGTTCTTAGAGCATGGGATAATACAGATAGAACATAGAGACTCGAATGTGTCTGCCATTGACATTCAGTATGACGAAACAGATGCTAGGCGATTTCGACCGGTGCCAGTAGTCTTGCAGTATGATCCTTCGGAAGCCTTTCAACAGAGGGCCGCCCGACCAGCACCCGTGATTCTGCAATATGATGAAGATGACGTCAATAGACAAAGAGCAGCACGACCAGCTCCAGTGGTAATAGAGTATTTTGTCAATAAATCTGAGCCCAAAGTTTTTAAACAGAGGCCAGAGAGAATAGTGATTGAGTATGACGCTGCTAAATGCGATGCAGTTGTTGGGCCTAGTGGGATGACCCGTAGTGGTCGTTTATTTGCCGCCAAACCAGTGGAAGTGCCAGCCAGAAATAAAGAAAAAGCTACAATTGAACTGCCAAGTGTTGAGCCACCTGTTGAGGTGTCGTCACCAAAGTGTCGCACCTCGAAAATTCACATTCGAAAATACGACCCTCGCGCGAAAGGCGCGGAAATTGCGGTTCGACAGAGTCGCCACCGAACTTTATTTTTCCCGAAATAAACGGGAGAGGAAAATATCGAGAAAACCTCTTAAAACGAAAGGACAGGAACAGGGCTGTCGCAACCAAGTTCCGGGTTCGGGAGTCGGTTATGTGAGGGGAAGGTATTAGCACCCCTCACGTCCGTCGTACTCGACGGGAACCTCTTAAGGTAAATATGGGGAGTGTTGTTTAGGTTTACTTGTTTTTCTTCTTGTTGCTAAAGGTAGAATTGGTAGGGTAAAAGGTTAAAGACGCAAGGGAGAGATGGGTGGTTAGAAGATAGGGTGCTCGCCAAGGATTGGGGCCCTTGTGCCTACGTATGCTCATTCGGACGAGAATGAGAAATCAGAGCGTCGTAGTTCGACTACGGGAAAGGATGGGGGAAAACGGAAGATGGATGGGAGTGTGCTCGCCAAGATCATCGCAATCTTGTGCCTACGTATCTTATATTCAAGAATGAATAAAGAATCAGAGCGTCCGTAGTTCGTGGTAACAACCACGAAAAGATGAGGTAGAATTGGTTTGACGTTGAGTTGAGAGATGAAAGAGTGACTGACAAACAACCAAAGGGCGTGCCTCAAGAGCTTGTCACTCAAGAATTCAAGGAATGCGAGATCCCAAGAACTCAGTTCTTTCGGAAATTGGGTTGAATGAGTTGAAGATAAGAGTTGGATGTTTTGAAATCGAAAGAATGAACTAATAACAACTCGGGGGCGAGCCCAAGAGTTACTCGTTCGAATATTCAAAGAATGATGGACTATAAGAATATCCCTCTTTCGTAAGTTTAAAAAACGTTTGTGAAAAGATTGAATCGAAAATGGAATGTGAGGTAAAAAGGAAGTTGTTTTGAACTGGTTCGACGACGTGTCGAAGATTTGATTGAAGATGGAACCGGCTTGACGACGTGTCAAGGGTTAGGATTGTGAGAAACAATATTAGTCCCTGAGGGTGCTTCTAATATCGAGACCACGAGGAATCGTGAATGTGTGTGAAGTGTGGGTTGTGAATGCGGACGGGCAATCGACTCAGGAGAACGTTGGAAGATGTTTGAGTTTGAAAAAGTCGAAAGGTTGAGTGAATAACAACCCAAAGGGCGTGCCTCGAGAGCTATTCACTCGAAAATTCAAGGAATGCTAGACTCCAAGAACCTCCTTCTTTCGAAGTGTGAATCGAAAAAAGATATTTAAAAAGGTCGAAAGATTGAATGAATAATAACTCAAAGGGCGTGCCTCGAGAATTATTCACTCGAAAATTCAAGGAATGCTAGACTCCAAGAACCTTCTTCTTTCGAAGTTTGATCAAGAAAATGTTTGAAAAAGATTTGAAGTGTGAGATGAGGTATGAAAATAATTTGAGGTACGAGATGTGAGGACGTGAGATTGGATTTAAAAATGAGAGAAATGACAATTATTCGATAAATGAGACGTAGGCCTCACAACCAATTAATTGGGGCATTATCGAAATGCTAGATCTCGACGACACCTTTTTCATTTGGAGAATGTTTGAAGGAACGACAGAAATATCACACAGAATGCTAGATTCCTATGATATTTCTTTGTTCAAAAAGAGTGTATTAAATACGAAAAGTTGAATAATACATTATTTAAGGTGTACACCTCGCTAATGATCATTCAAAAATCCAAGAAATGCTAGACTTCAAAGATTTAATTTGCTTTGAAAAAGTACTCGAGGTGAGTCGAGGTTTGAACTTAAATTTTAAGCGTGTACACTAGCAAAGTGGGCTAGTCTTCTAAGTGACCAATTAGAAGTAACTGATCAAATAGGTATCACTGTAAGGAAGCCCAGGATTAAGCTTTAAATTGTTGTGTATGGTGATCAAAGGTCGATGGCGAGGCCTTGAAAGCACTCGACTTACATGGGTGAAAATGACTCGACTAATCGAGAATTATTTTTTTAAAACTGATTTTGAACCATTAAAGCATAAGTAATGAAAAAGCTATAAAAACTATTATATTGGAAGGGAAGTGGGATACACTTATTTCGAATGGGGATGAGAATTAAGAAGTTAAATTGAGTAAACTACAAATTAGAATTGTCTCTAAAATAAAAATATTTGTTAAAATGAAAAGTGAATCTAATTAAAAAACAATTATTTAGAGAAACAAATTGTTCCACGTTAGTTTTATAAACAGTTACTTGATTACTAAAACAAAATTAATTAAATAATAACAGGATAAAAAAAAATGACTAAAAGCGTTTTGGAGTAAAAACGAAATATACCTACCAGCCAAACACCAACGACCTAAATTAATTGGTACAGTATCTAGGCAGAATGCAATTTTATCAACCCATGTTGTTATCCTAAATACACTACTAATTAGCACTTAAGTTTCTAAAAAAAAAAAAGGCATGCTAAATAGCAAAATGAAATCTTGTACAATCAGTAACTCCATATACCTCATCAACAAACAACGAACTTAAGAGTAAATCACACCATGGAGGCAAGCATATACATCATTTAACGAAATATGAAATGATAGCTTACGAAACCGAAATCACAACACCAATCTACAAGAAAAGGAATCTTGAAACCAACATTTATCGTGACGCAAAAAAATTATTGATGTAAATTCACGACACAACGTCATGATTTGATTAGTACGCACATGATACCGTAAATACATAAACGAAGCACAACCGAAAAACGGCTTATTCAAAACATGCCCGGTATGAGAAAACAAGATTGCAACAGCCTAAAAAAAAATGACCCCCACCCGCCACTCAAATATAACCGAGATCAGAACGGCATGGCTCCGGCATAGTCTTATAATTGAAACAACCTTATGACCGTAAAATTCGATTTGAACAGCTTAAACATAAACCAGTAGCACGCAATGACAGCAATTACAGGCCAGCAGTAAGAAAGCTCTTTATCCATGACAGTAGTAAACTAGCAGCATGACATTACTCACATGATTGAAGGAAATCTCATAACTAACTAAACACATACCAACAACTTAGGTTAACAAACACTCTATCAAAACTTGAAAAGTAATAAAACGACATTCTTGCAAAATGAAACTAAAACATACAAATGGAACACAAAATGCAGAGTACACATGGTTCGAAAATGGGTAACACAAAATCGCAACATACTGGAGTATTTACAACCCTATTATATGACTGAATTGAAAGTCAGAACGACCCGAATATTGACGACGTCACGTCGCGTATTCGGCAAAGTTTAGAAAAAAAAAACAAACTCATAATATTGCACTAAGTCTACAACCCAAAAGCTATTCTGTAATGAAAACAAAAGAAGAATATAAAAGCCCCTACCCTCTCAAGTCCAAAAGGCAAACAAAACCCTTGGTAGCAGTAAAGCAATCGCTCAAAAATCAGCAAAATGAAAGTCAAGAGATGATGCATCCAAACCTGCACGCAAACCAGTCACAGGAAACAACGCAATCTTCATCCAATACCTGCTATTGTCGTCGTACTGGTCTGAGGAATTGAAACAAAACCGATACAGCTATTCTGAGTGCAGGTTCGATCACTCTGTCATAATAGGCTTAACTGTTGTGTCTTATGGTTGGGAAGTCTGGATCATAGCAGAAACTCAACTTTCAATGCCCCCTGCAGCAGCTTCCTTATCTCCTAAGGCTAAAAAGCTCTGAACAGAGTTGAAATTTGCAACAAAACTAACGCAACACTAGCATCAGCCCACAAAATGCTTGAAAAATAAAACAGTTAACCTCTATGTAACATCGCAAGTAAACTATACCATTATCCAATTGCAGTGAAGATTCAGTGTTTGATTCAAAGTTAGGGGATTACCGACACGCGAACCGCGGCGACCGTTGGTGGTTTGCATATCAACATGTTGTTTGTTGTTTCTGCGGCACCGAGTCGCGATATTTGCGAAGCTGAGCGAGAAAGTACCGATGTTGTTAACGTTGTTGTCGGCGAATCCACAATGAGCGGAGAGGCCGTGTGGTTGTGGTTGTATGAAGCGCTTGGTGACAGAGAAAGGTGATGAAATATACTGATGACACTTGCAGCGAGGCGAGATGGTGTTCACTGAAATCTGAACAAAAGGAGTATCTACGATGGTGAAGAGGGTTTTGGGGTTGACGGCAGTTGCCGGAAATTATGGTGAAAGAAGGAGAAGGGGATAGTCGAACGGAGGGGTGAGAGCGAGAAACAGTGATGGTGGAGGTGGATGTATTTAGGTATTGTGTCAAGAGGAAAAGAGACGTGGTGGAAATGGCGGACGGGTAAGCTGCGGCTTGTTTTAGCGAAGAAGAAAATGATCCACCCTCAAAATTAGGGTTCCTCCCTCCCTTGTGAACAGTGAAAACTCTCTCCCTCAGAATTAAACTCCCTCCTCTTTTAATAGTCAGCTCCAATGCCAACCCTAACGGGCCGTTCCAATTGGGCCTTCCCTAAATCATGTTTTCTGTTTCCTTTCCATTACCATTAACAAACATGAAAATAATAATTGATTTAAACTAAATTAAAACTAAATTTTTTTTTAAAAAATGAATATTAAATATAAATATAAAATAAAAGATATTAATAAATATATATGTAAAACAAGGCTAAAAAATAAAAAGATATTTACAAATAAAAGAAATATATGTGTGCATAAAATATTGGTATCAATAATACTTTTTTTTGAAAAAAGGAAGAAAAAAGAAAAGGATTTATGAAATTAAGAAAAGAAATAAAATACACAAAAAAAGTCCTTTTAGGCCACATGTCACATTTTGACTGGTCAAAAGATAAATTTTTGAAAAAACGACCAATTGCGAGACGACACGTGTCTAAATGGCACGGAAAAAAAAGCGAAAATAATTACAAAAGGGTAGGACAAATTTAGGGTATGACAGATGCCCCTATCTAATAGGCTTAAACCTAGGAGGATGAATTGCATTGGTGTTCACATCCCTGAGGTAGAAGTCTGTTAGATATAAAAAGACCCTGAATTTGTCCGGATGAAAGTGAGATGCTAGAGAGTTGACAATGCTGGATGATGTAAACCTCCGAGTAAGCTGTAAATAACTGGGAAAAGGTCACCATCACCAAAAGGATGATGAGACAAAACACGCAAGGCTACTACCACCCAAAAGGACGGTAGAGCGAACACAAACACACATCGCATAGTCTATCATTAATGACCATGATAGACTCCCCCACCAAAAGGATGACGGAGCGAAACACACGCCAAACAATATCGCACAATCTATCATTAATGACCATGATAGACCCCTCCATCAAAAGGATGACGGAGTGGAACACAACGCAAATCGCACAATCTATCATTAATGATCATGATAGACCCCCCACCAAAAGGATGACGGAGCGAAACAAATAAATGATCGCACAATCTATCATTAATGACCATGATAGACTCCTCCATCAAAAGGATGACGGAGTGGAACACAAAACAAATCGCACAATCTATCACTAATGACCATGATAGACCCCCCACCAAAAGGATGACGGAGCGAAACATAAACAAGATATCGCGCAATCTATCATTAATGACCATGATAGACCCCCCACCAAAAGGATGACGGAGCGAAACACAAAACAAATTGCACAATCTATCACTAATGACCATGATAGACCCCTCCATCAAAAGGATGACGGAGTGGAACACAACGCAAATCGCACAATCTATCATTAATGACCATGATAGACCCCCCACCAAAAGGATGACGGAGCGAAACAAATAAATGATCGCACAATCTGACATCGACGAAATGTCAGACCTACCACCAAAAGGATGGTAGAGCGAAAACATAAAATAAAGCATCGCGCAATCTGATACCGACGAAGTATCAGACCTACTACCAAAAGGATGGTAGAGCGAAGACGTAAAAGAAAACATCGCGCAATCTGATACCGACAAAGTACCAGACCTACCACCAAAAGGATGATAGAGCGAAAACACAAATAAAATATCACACAACCTGATACCGACGAAGTATCATACCTACCACCAAAAGGATGATAGAGCGAAAACACAAACAAAACAAGTCGTTATCACCAAAAGGATGATAGGACAACACAGATTTGAAGTTTACCAACATCAAAAGGATGCAGGCTAGGTTGAACTGACGAAGTTCGACTATCACCAAAAGGATGATAGTAAGGCAATTGACAACGGTCACGCTTGCTGGGTACAACTCATTGGGGAATCCCTGAGAGGAAGATTGAATTTGAAATGAGTTGACGGGGTACGCCCACCGTCTTTGCTTGGAAATCATAATTTGCTGAAATGATTTCATGGTTACGCCCATGAGTTCTGAAGAGGATGCCCCTGACTGGGCTGAATTTGGCTTGATGCCTTGTCTTGCTTAACAAAGGCTGAAAAACTTTGTGAGGAACGCTCACGGTTTTGCTGAAGATGCCCCTGTTCGGGTTGGCTCTTGCACTGAACTTCATGGATTCGCCCAACAAAAGGTTGAACAACTTTGTGAGGAACGCTCACGGTCTTGAATGGTATGCCCCTGGCTGGGCTGAATGTTGATTTGCATACTTGATCAACCACGAGGTTGAAATTCGTCACGGGAGACGCCCATGGCCTTGAAAAAGATGCCCCTGACTGGGCTGAATCTTGCTTTGAATAACTTCAAATTTTATGGAAGAAACCCACAATTGCAGAAGATTGCCCCTGACTGGGCTGATGACTGCTTTGAAGCTCTTGAAAATCGTGGGACAAACCCACCATCTTGCGGAAGATGCCCCTGACTGGGCGGTCGACGGTCTTGGAAATCTTCGAGATTGATCCTGGACCTTGACTTGCATATATGAATGCTAAATGATATTCTATATGAGTGGACGTGCAAATGCAAATGCTGACGAGCGTAGATGCAAGAGCTGGGGAAGCATGGTATGATTGGAGTATGCATATGATGCAAGATACTTTATGAGGATGAATGCAATGCATATAATGCATATGATGCAGACGGGTAATTGGAAATGCCAGCAGAGACTCCAGCGTGGTGGACTTCTGGTAGTTGCCAACGCGGATTGGACTTTGGGTGATGATTGACTTCCTCGACACGCAGTTTGCTGAAGACGTCACGATCGGAGCAGAAGATGATGCTCTGGATGTCCCAAGTCTGGGTACTTAGTGATTTGTTGTGAATTTACTTCAGAGAAGGTTGCAGCTCTTCCTGATGATTAGGGTAACTTGGTCTTGCCCCAGTCTGATCATGGTAATGATATGCTCTTGCTCGAGCTGTTGAATGATTTGCCCCATCCTGTAGGTTTTAAAATAATCTTGCTTCGTGTACGCTACTGAAAGTCAAGTTTCTCCTCGATTGCCCCTTGCTGGAGCGTCTTTGAATACCTAACACTGATTTGCAATTGAAATTGTACATTCACAAATGGCAATACTTAATGCAAAGTTCAATGTAAGTTTTGAAAAAGTGTGTCATTTATTGAGGTGTCGTGAAAGTGTGAAACGAATGGGCTGCTAGCCCAAACGTTGTGCTAATTTGATTGGTGTGAAAGATATAGCAAGCGAAATGACACCAATATTGATGATTAGAAATCAATGTGAGGAGTCAGGTTACACAACCTTGCGATAATATGCTTTCAGAATAAAACCTCGCCTTAATTAGGTCTTTCAAGGGTTGTAACGTGGTCGGGTTCACGGTTACGAAACAAAAAGGTTGTTAGGCTCAAAATATGATTTGTACCCTCCCATTCTTCTTAACGATCTCCAGTCCTACGCTCAGTTAATTCTTACACTTGTCTGGACGGTGTAAGCTTGATGGTTCAAGGTTTGATCGACGTGGCAGTCACCTTATTTTGGTTTTTGATGGATGTTAGTGCCCCTTTGATCTGGGTGGCCACTGAATCCTATTTTATTTTTTGTTGAGGGTTTCGGGGTCCTCTTTTGCTTTTGTTTTGATCCCTAACTTTTGCATGGATTGGCTTCATTTGTCAGATCCATCGGGATTGCCTTGATTTTGCCTAAGTCCCCTCTAAGGTGTCTGACTTAGCTGGCTTTTGATTTTTTTTTTGATTTTGTTGTGACTGCCATAGTATGAGTCATTGAAGAACAACCATCTTCTGGATTTTGTTTTGTTGACTCGAGTGCGGAGTTGGATTAACTGAACACTACCCTGCCCCAGGTTGAGTGTAAAAGGTTTATAGATCCGAAGGAAACTGCTACTTCTAGGCTCGAAGTGGTTTACTAGGGATTAACTCCTTATATCTCCGGTGTTTGGGGAATTGAAGCAATGCCTGTACATCGTTGACGAGATTCGGTCTGAAAGCATACGATTTGCAATTATGGGTATCTCGTTTTCATCATCCTCCCTCAAGTCATGCTAAACAACAGTGAGTAGAGTGGAGTAAATAAATGTGTCGGTGATAAGCGAAAATGAGTGAATACGACATAACTAATTCAAAACATGCATAAACGATACATTAATGAAAACCAAATACGAATGGCAATTGTTCAAAGCATACATCACTTAAATAAACAAAGACAAAACATAAGAAACTGCGAATAATGAAATGGCAACACGACTGCCTTCTTCGGGGAATGGACTTGACTGGAATTAATCTGCCGTTGGCGCTAGTTGACTGGTGGCATCGGATTGTTGATGATGTTTGGAGACTTCCCATTGAAGTTGATAGCATCCCTATCGATCATGTCTTGAATTATATGCTTGAAAGCCCTGCAGTCCTCAATGGTATGACCTGGAGCGCCCTTATGAAACTCACAATGAGCATTTGCATCGTAATCGGCAGGAAGGATGGTTGGAGGAGCTAAATCTCTCGGAACAACAGCTTTCTTCTCCATCAACTGAGCAAAGATTTTGGCATAAGGCATTGGTAGACGATCAAAGACTCTATCTGGCCTCCATGTTCTCTGCGGACGCTGTGGGCGAGCACCTTGTCGTTGCTGAGTTGCTTGCATCTGCTGTTGCTGAGGAGGATACTGATATCCTTGCTGGTTGTAGGCTTGTTGCTGAGGAGCCTGTTGCCTTGGCATCTGAGCTTGCGCTGCATGAACAGCTGGCTGATAAGGCATTGGAGCATATTGCGCAGCAGCAACATATGGATACTGATAGTAGGGAACTTGATAAGGCATAGGAGGAGCTTGTTGAGAAGCTTGCCCTTTCTGCACAAAGATGGCATTCGTTTCGCCCTCCTTCTTCTTGTATCCATTAAAAGGCCTCTTGGCATTAGTCTGGCTGTTAGAACCTCCTAGGATCTTCCCACTCTTCAACCCTTCTTCAATTCTCTCACCGACGATCACCAAGTCAGAGAATCCAGCGGAGACGCTACCGATCAGCTTTTCGTAGTACTGGCCTTGCAAGGTACCCATGAAGATGTCAATCAATTCACGGTCAACAAGAGGTGGATGCACCCTTGCGGCTAGCTCTCTCCATCGTTGCGCGTACTCCTTGAAGGATTCGTTGTCCTTCTGAGTCATACTCTGAAGCTGAGTACGGTTAGGAGCAAGGTCGGTGTTGTACTTGTACTGTTTGACAAATGCATCGGCTAGCTCGGCCCAGGTGCGCACACTATTACGCTCCAGCTGCATATACCATTCGAGTGATGCCCCAGATAAGCTGTCCTGGAAGCAATGGATCATGAGCTTCTCGTCTCTGGCATAGGCAGCCATTTTGCGACAGTACATCTTTAGATGAATGTTTGGGCAGCTGAGACCTTTGTACTTTGAAAATTCGGGCACCTTGAACTTTGGAGGAATGACAACATCAGGCACCAGGCACAATAGAGCACTGAAAGAATTTGAATTATGCCCCTCCATGGCGCGGAGTTTCTCGGCTAGATCTCGGCACATCTTCATGGCATCAGAATCCTGAGCAGCAACAGGACTGGCAATGGGGATAGCAGCATGATAGTTCTGAACATCGTCATACTGATCCATCAGAGTATCTTCGACATGAGGAACCGGGATTTGCACAGCAGCAGGCTGGGCGTGCGGGATAACTCCAACGGTAACTCCAGGCGCTGGGATTGGCTGAGAAGTGTTTCCCTCGATTGTCTTGTTGAAGTTCAACGGCATTCCCTGAGAATTCGGAATTGGGACCAAAGGGATGGCAGTAGACCCTTGTCCATTGACAACAGCGGCGGCTTCACGCTGTTCTTCTTCTCTCCTGGCTGTGAGGATGGCTTCGAGGATCTGGTCGATCTTTCCTTTCATAGAATCCAATTCTTCCCTGAAGGCGACTTGCTCCTGTTGAATCTGCTCCATCATTCGTCTGGTATTGGCTCTAGTTGCGTACTGGTGTCGAGGAATCAACTTGATTTACTGGAGAAGAAGGAACGGAGACATAAGATTCTGTTGAGGGACTGGAAATGCAAAATGCACAACATATGAAATGCAAATGATATGCAAGATGCAATGCAAGATACAAGATCCAGGATCACAGGATCACAACTTCAACAACTCCTGAAGCTGGTAACCGTAATAGGTAAATAACCATAATTCCTGCTCAAAGAAAAGTTGACAGGTAAATCCTATATGGGAAGATCTAGACACTCTACCCATAAACCCACTCACGGGATGGTTTCTATGTTTGGTTCCCAGGATCACGGACACTAATCGTATTAGCGCCACGCAACAGGCTGGCTGTATTACGACGGTAATGACGATAAGGTCTCTCCTGAGCGGAGTCCTCGTGCTAGGCACACAAGGAGCGAGTCCTTGGAGACTAACACTACACGACCACCAATATCGGAACTGGTGCTAACAAAAGGTTCCCAGAATCACGGACCCTTCATTAATCAAGTCGTGCAACAGGCTAGCTGTGTTACAACAAGATCTACGAATAGGTCTCCTCTGGAGGAGCTTTCATGCTAGGCCCACAAGGAGCGAGTCCTCGGAGACTAACACTACTCGACTACCAATTCTAAACTATGTGTTCTCTCTGCTTTTACCAAAACTCGGGTGTAGAGCCTTACTCATGATGTCATCCCAAAAACCAATAGGCAACCAAGATAACAAGCACAAATAAAATCCACAAGAGAACAAGTACATAAAAAGAAGAAAACAAATAAAAACAAACACTCCTCACAAACCAAAAGATAGGCTCGACTCTGTCTTTGCATGGAGCAATGCCTCCCCAGCAAAGTCGCCACCTGTCGCACCTCGAAAATTCACATTCGAAAATACGACCCTCGCGCGAAAGGCGCGAAAATTGCGGTTCGACAGAGTCGCCACCGAACTTTATTTTTCCCGAAATAAACGGGAGAGGAAAATATCGAGAAAACCTCTTAAAACGAAAGGACAGGAACAGGGCTGTCGCAACCAAGTTCCGGGTTCGGGAGTCGGTTACGTGAGGGGAAGGTATTAGCACCCCTCACGTCCGTCGTACTCGACGGGAACCTCTTAAGGTAAATGTGGGGAGTGTTGTTTAGGTTTACTTGTTTTTCTTCTTGTTGCTAAAGGTAGAATTGGTAGGGTAAAAGGTTAAAGACGCAAGGGAGAGATGGGTGGTTAGAAGATAGGGTGCTCGCCAAGGATTGGGGCCCTTGTGCCTACGTATGCTCATTCGGACGAGAATGAGAAATCAGAGCGTCGTAGTTCGACTACGGGAAAGGATGGGGGAAACCGGAAGATGGATGGGAGTGTGCTCGCCAAGATCATCGCAATCTTGTGCCTACGTATCTTATATTCAAGAATGAATAAAGAATCAGAGCGTCCGTAGTTCGTGGTAACAACCACGAAAAGATGAGGTAGAATTGGTTTGACGTTGAGTTGAGAGATGAAAGAGTGACTGACAAACAACCAAAGGGCGTGCCTCAAGATCTTGTCACTCAAGAATTCAAGGAATGCGAGATCCCAAGAACTCAGTTCTTTCGGAAATTGGGTTGAATGAGTTGAAGATAAGAGTTGGATGTTTTGAAATCGAAAGAATGAACTAATAACAACTCGGGGGCGAGCCCAAGAGTTACTCGTTCGAATATTCAAAGAATGCTGGACTATAAGAATATCCCTCTTTCGTAAGTTTAAAAAACGTTTGTGAAAAGATTGAATCGAAAATGGAATGTGAGGTAAAAAGGAAGTTGTTTTGAACTGGTTCGACGACGTGTCGAAGATTTGATTGAAGATGGAACCGGCTTGACGACGTGTCAAGGGTTAGGATTGTGAGAAACAATATTAGTCCCTGAGGGTGCTTCTAATATCGAGACCACGAGGAATCGTGAATGTGTGTGAAGTGTGGGTTGCGAATGCGGACGGGCAATCGACTCAGGAGAATGTTGGAAGATGTTTGAGTTTGAAAAAGTCGAAAGGTTGAGTGAATAACAACCCAAAGGGCGTGCCTCGAGAGCTATTCACTCGAAAATTCAAGGAATGCTAGACTCCAAGAACCTCCTTCTTTCGAAGTGTGAATCGAAAAAAGATATTTAAAAAGGTCGAAAGATTGAATGAATAA
Organism: Lathyrus sativus; assembly: GCA_963859935.3. Classification (NCBI taxonomy): domain Eukaryota; kingdom Viridiplantae; phylum Streptophyta; class Magnoliopsida; order Fabales; family Fabaceae; genus Lathyrus; species Lathyrus sativus. Next base: position 659,985,418 of record OZ012735.1, read on the forward strand.
TAACTCAAAGGGCGTGCCTCGAGAATTATTCACTCGAAAATTCAAGGAATGTTAGACTCCAAGAACCTTCTTCTTTCGAAGTTTGATCAAGAAAATGTTTGAAAAAGATTTGAAGTGTGAGATGAGGTATGAAAATAATTTGAGGTACGAGATGTGAGGACGTGAGATTGGATTTAAAAATGAGAGAAATGACAATTATTCGATAAATGAGACGTAGGCCTCACAACCAATTAATTGGGGCATTATCGAAATGCTAGATCTCGACGACACCTTTTTCATTTGGAGAATGTTTGAAGGAACGACAGAAATATCACACAGAATGCTAGATTCCTATGATATTTCTTTGTTCAAAAAGAGTGTATTAAATACGAAAAGTTGAATAATACATTATTTAAGGTGTACACCTCGCTAATGATCATTCAAAAATCCAAGAAATGCTAGACTTCAAAGATTTAATTTGCTTTGAAAAAGTACTCGAGGTGAGTCGAGGTTTGAACTTAAATTTTAAGCGTGTACACTAGCAAAGTGGGCTAGTCTTCTAAGTGACCAATTAGAAGTAACTGATCAAATAGGTATCACTGTAAGGAAGCCCAGGATTAAGCTTTAAATTGTTGTGTATGGTGATCAAAGGTCGATGGCGAGGCCTTGAAAGCACTCGACTTACATGGGTGAAAATGACTCGACTAATCGAGAATTATTTTTTTAAAACTGATTTTGAACCATTAAAGCATAAGTAATGAAAAAGCTATAAAAACTATTATATTGGAAGGGAAGTGGGATACACTTATTTCGAATGGGGATGAGAATTAAGAAGTTAAATTGAGTAAACTACAAATTAGAATTGTCTCTAAAATAAAAATATTTGTTAAAATGAAAAGTGAATCTAATTAAAAAACAATTATTTAGAGAAACAAATTGTTCCACGTTAGTTTTATAAACAGTTACTTGATTACTAAAACAAAATTAATTAAATAATAACAGGATAAAAAAAAATGACTAAAAGCGTTTTGGAGTAAAAATGAAATATACCTACCAGCCAAACACCAACGACCTAAATTAATTGGTACAGTATCTAGGCAGAATGCAATTTTATCAACCCATGTTGTTATCCTAAATACACTACTAATTAGCACTTAAGTTTCTAAAAAAAAAAAGGCATGCTAAATAGCAAAATGAAATCTTGTACAATCAGTAACTCCATATACCTCATCAACAAACAACGAACTTAAGAGTAAATCACACCATGGAGGCAAGCATATACATCATTTAACGAAATATGAAACGATAGCTTACGAAACCGAAATCACAACACCAATCTACAAGAAAAGGAATCTTGAAACCAACATTTATCGTGACGCAAAAAAATTATTGATGTAAATTCACGACACAACGTCATGATTTGATTAGTACGCACATGATACCGTAAATACATAAACGAAGCACAACCGAAAAACGGCTTATTCAAAACACGCCCGGTATGAGAAAACAAGATTGCAACAGCCTAAAAAAAAATGACCCCCACCCGCCACTCAAATATAACCGAGATCAGAACGGCATGGCTCCGGCATAGTCTTATAATTGAAACAACCTTATGACCGTAAAATTCGATTTGAACAGCTTAAACATAAACCAGTAGCACGCAATGACAGCAATTACAGGCCAGCAGTAAGAAAGCTCTTTATCCATGACAGTAGTAAACTAGCAGCATGACATTACTCACATGATTGAAGGAAATCTCATAACTAACTAAACACATACCAACAACTTAGGTTAACAAACACTCTATCAAAACTTGAAAAGTAATAAAACGACATTCTTGCAAAATGAAACTAAAACATACAAATGGAACACAAAATGCAGAGTACACATGGTTCGAAAATGGGTAACACAAAATCGCAACATACTGGAGTATTTACAACCCTATTATATGACTGAATTGAAAGTCAGAACGACCCGAATATTGACGACGTCACGTCGCGTATTCGGCAAAGTTTAGAAAAAAAACAAACTCATAATATTGCACTAAGTCTACAACCCAAAAGCTATTCTGTAATGAAAACAAAAGAAGAATATAAAAGCCCCTACCCTCTCAAGTCCAAAAGGCAAACAAAACCCTTGGTAGCAGTAAAGCAATCGCTCAAAAATCAGCAAAATGAAAGTCAAGAGATGATGCATCCAAACCTGCACGCAAACAAGTCACAGGAAACAACGCAATCTTCATCCAATACCTGCTATTGTCGTCGTACTGGTCTGAGGAATTGAAACAAAACCGATACAGCTATTCTGAGTGCAGGTTCGATCACTCTGTCATAATAGGCTTAACTGTTGTGTCTTATGGTTGGGAAGTCTGGATCATAGCAGAAACTCAACTTTCAATGCCCCCTGCAGCAGCTTCCTTATCTCCTAAGGCTAAAAAGCTCTGAACAGAGTTGAAATTTGCAACAAAACTAACGCAACACTAGCATCAGCCCACAAAATGCTTGAAAAATAAAACAGTTAACCTCTATGTAACATCGCAAGTAAACTATACCATTATCCAATTGTAGTGAAGATTCAGTGTTTGATTCAAAGTTAGGGGATTACCGACACGCGAACCGCGGCGACCGTTGGTGGTTTGCATATCAACATGTTGTTTGTTGTTTCTGCGGCACCGAGTCGCGATATTTGCGAAGCTGAGCGAGAAAGTACCGATGTTGTTAACGTTGTTGTCGGCGAATCCACAATGAGCGGAGAGGCCGTGTGGTTGTGGTTGTATGAAGCGCTTGGTGACAGAGAAAGGTGATGAAATATACTGATGACACTTGCAGCGAGGCGAGATGGTGTTCACTGAAATCTGAACAAAAGGAGTATCTACGATGGTGAAGAGGGTTTTGGGGTTGACGGCAGTTGCCGGAAATTATGGTGAAAGAAGGAGAAGGGGATAGTCGAACGGAGGGGTGAGAGCGAGAAACAGTGATGGTGGAGGTGGATGTATTTAGGTATTGTGTCAAGAGGAAAAGAGACGTGGTGGAAATGGCGGACGGGTAAGCTGCGGCTTGTTTTAGCGAAGAAGAAAATGATCCACCCTCAAAATTAGGGTTCCTCCCTCCCTTGTGAACAGTGAAAACTCTCTCCCTCAGAATTAAACTCCCTCCTCTTTTAATAGTCAGCTCCAATGCCAACCCTAACGGGCCGTTCCAATTGGGCCTTCCCTAAATCATGTTTTCTGTTTCCTTTCCATTACCATTAACAAACATGAAAATAATAATTGATTTAAACTAAATTAAAACTAATTTTTTTTTAAAAAAATGAATATTAAATATAAATATAAAATAAAAGATATTAATAAATGTATATGTAAAACAAGGCTAAAAAATAAAAAGATATTTACAAATAAAAGAAATATATGTGTGCATAAAATATTGGTATCAATAATACTTTTTTTTGAAAAAAGGAAGAAAAAAGAAAAGGATTTATGAAATTAAGAAAAGAAATAAAATACACAAAAAAAGTCCTTTTAGGCCACATGTCACATTTTGACTGGTCAAAAGATAAATTTTTGAAAAAACGACCAATTGCGAGACGACACGTGTCTAAATGGCACGGAAAAAAAAGCGAAAATAATTACAAAAGGGTAGGACAAATTTAGGGTATGACACAAAGGCAGCAGTTACACCAAAGGAAGCTGAGGAGTTTTTGAAGATCATCAAAAAAAGTGACTATAAAGTGATTGATCAACTAAACCAGACTCCTGCCAGAATTTCCATGCTCTCGTTGTTACTTAATTCAGAGGCCCACAGGTTATCTTTAATGAAGGTGTTGAGCGCTGCGCATATTGCTAAAGACATCACCGTAGCCCAGTTCGATGATGTGATAGCTAGCGTAACAACCAGAAACTTTCTTGGGTTTAATGATGATGACTTGACTGCAGAGAAGAGAAACCACAATAAAGCTCTCCATATTTCTATCAAGTGCCAAGACACATTGATATCCCGAGTCTTAGTGGATACAGGTTCTTCTTTGAATGTGCTTCCCAAGATCACCCTGGAGAGAATGCCAGTAAAAGGAGTTAGCATGAAGTCGAGTGCTCTGGTAGTCAAAGCTTTCGATGGTTCTAGGCGTGATGTGATTGGTGATGTGGACTTACCAATAAAAATCGGACCAACTGTCTTCACCATTACTTTCCAAGTAATGGATATTTATCCAGGGTACAGCTGCCTTTTAGGGAGACCTTGGATCCACTACGCAGGAGCTGTTACCTCCACCCTTCACCAAAAGCTAAAATTTGTCAGTAACGACAAGGTAGTTCAGATTGGAGGGGAGGAGGATATCTTGGTAAGCCACTTGACGTCCTTCAGGTACATTGAAGTTGAAGGGGAAATGGTGGAAACGCCTTTTCAATCTTTTGAAATGGTGAATACATTAGCGGTGCAGCGAATTTCAGAGGGTCAGAGTTCAAGATCAGCAATGGCCTCTTATGAAGAAGCTAAGATGGTTGTAGACAAAGGGAACGCCCAAGGCTGGGGCAAAATGGTGGAAGTGGCTGAAAAGTTCGACAAATTTGGGCTAGGATACCATCCTTCGTCCAACACTGTGACGATTGCATATGGCAAGAAGCAGATTCCTCCTGTGGCAGAAGTCTTCAAGAGCGCTGGGCATATCTTTGACCATACCTCCGCCATGGTAATTGAAGATGGGATTGATGACAAAGAAGCTTCCGCAAGCTGGATCCGACAGGCCGAACCTGGTGAAGAATTGAAGAATTGGAAGACCATCGAAATACCCCAGTTTTTCCCTCTTCAAAAGTAAAGTTTTAATTGATTTTCAAAAACCCTACGCTCTGCCCAAGGCGTAGTGGAGCTTTGTATCGGGCCCCCTGATGTTTCGAAACATGTTTAACATGAATAAATTTTGATTTGCATTCAATTCTTGCTCATTTTCTTTTCTATTTTTTCATAATTAATGGCATTTCTTTCGCACACTCACTTTCCTAAATAAGTTGCATAAATCATAATCATGCAGAGACACTACCGAGGTCCTTGATATCGACACATCTGTAGGCCTTTATGATTTTGATTGTCCAATATACCGAGCGGATGAGGAAGACGAGAATGAGCTCCCCAACGAATTGGCTAGGTTGCTGCAGCAAGAAGAGAAGGTCATTATGCCGCATAAAGAGGATGTCGAGGTTATCAACCTGGGTTCAGAAGAAAATAAAAGGGAGATAAAGGTTGGAGCGTCTCTTCAAGATGTTGTCAAGGTAAAGCTGGTAGGGCTCCTCCGAGAATATGCTGATGTATTCGCATGGTCGTATCAGGACATGCCTGGTCTAGATACGAACATTGTTGTACACAAACTGCCACTCAAAGAAGAGTGTCATGCCGTCAAGCAGAAGTTGAGAAGAACTCACCCTGATATGGCTCTGAAAAATCCATGATGAGGTCCAAAAACAATTCGATGCAGGTTTTTTAGCAGTGGCCAAATACCCGCAATGGGTTGCAAATATCGTTCCCGTATCGAAAAAAGATGGAAAGGTCCGTATGTGTGTGGATTACCGCGACTTAAACAGAGCAAGTCCTGAAGACGATTTTCCATTGCCTCACATTGATGTGTTGGTAGATAATACAACACAGTTCTCTGTTTTTTCCTTCATGGATGGATTCTCTGGTTACAATCAAATTAAGATGGATCCAGATGACATGGAAAAGACCACGTTCATTACACCATGGGGCACATTCTGTTACAAGGTAATGCCATTTGGGTTAAAGAACGCTGGGGCAACATACCAACGTGCAATGGTGACACTTTTTCATGATATGATTCACAAAGAGATCGAGGTGTACGTTGATGATATGATTGCTAAGTCCCAGACTGAAGAGGAGCATCTAGGTAATCTGGAAAAGTTGTTCGCCAGACTAAGGAAGTTCAAGTTGAGACTTAATCCCAACAAATGTACATTCGGGGTGCGGTCTGGAAAGTTGTTGGGCTTTATCGTAAGCCAAAAAGGGATTGAGGTGGATCCTGATAAAGTAAGGGCGATTCAGGACATGCCTGCACCAAAGACCGAAAAGGAGGTCCGTGGATTCCTAGGGAGGTTGAATTATATCGCAAGATTTATTTCACATCTCACAGCCACTTGCAAGCCAATTTTTAAATTACTCAGGAAAGATCAGCCGGTTGTGTGGAATGATGAATGCCAAGGGGCATTTGATGCAATCAAAGAATATTTGCAAGAACCACCGATCTTGATACCACCAATTCCTGGAAGGCCGCTCATTATGTACTTAACTGTGCTAGAAGAGTCCATAAGTTGCGTATTAGGACAACAAGATGATTCGTGCAAGAAAGAGCATGCTATATACTCTCTCAGCAAAAAGTTTAACGACTGTGAGACTAGATACTCTTTGCTTGAGAAGACTTGTTGTGCACTTGCATGGGCTGCTAGACGACTCAGACAATATATGCTGACGCACACCACATACTTAATCTCCAAGATGGATCCAATCAAATACATCTTCGAGAAACCTGCTCTTACCGGTAGGATAACCCGGTGGCAAATGCTTCTATCTGAATACGACATCCAATACATTACTCAGAAAGCTATAAAGGGCAGTGTGTTAGCAGATCATTTGGCCCATCAGCCTGTGGAAGAGTGCCAACCTTTGAGATTTGACTTTCCAGATGAGGATATCATGGTGGCAATAGATTACGAGGAGCCAGGGCCAGATGAAGGTCCGAAACCAGGAGAGCGATGGACTCTTATGTTCGATGGTGCGTCTAACTCTTATGGACATGGAATTGGGGCAGTGATTACATCTCCCAAGAATTTTCACTTGCCGTTTACGGCCAAACTCTGCTTCCCGTGCACTAATAATATAGCAGAGTACGAGGCATGTATACTAGGGCTAGAAGAGGCCATTAACTTGAGAATCAAAACCCTCGATGTGTTTGGAGATTCTGCGCTGGTAATTTACCAGATACGAGGCGATTGGGATACAAAGCATGAAAATCTAATTCCATACCGGGATTATATGGCCAAATTGCTTCCCCGATTCGATGATATCACTTTTGCTCACGTACCTCGAGAAGAGAATCAAATGGCTGACGCTTTGGCAACTCTGGCATCCACGTACAAGTTGATATGGAAAAATCATAGACCATCTATTGATTTGCGACGCTTTGAAGAGCCCACGCATTGTCTGACTGCTGATAAAGACGCAGATGAAAAGCCGTGGTTTTATGATATAAAGCAATATCTTGAAAAGCACGAATATCCTGAAGGAGCCCTGGGTATCGACAAAAGAACTTTGCGAAGATTGGCATCCAACTTCTTTCTCAACGGAAATGTATTGTACAAGCGCAACCATGACACTGTTTTGCTTAGATGTGTAGAGAAACGTGAAGCTGAACAGATTCTAAGGGACATTCATGAGGGTTTCTTTGGAACTCATGCGAATGGACACACCATGGCAAAGAAAATATTGAGGGCGGGCTATTATTGGCTTACCATGGAAGCAGATTGTTACCATCATGCCCAAACTTGTCACAAGTGCCAAATATACTCTGATAAGATTCATGTACCCACCACTCCATTGAACGTCTTAACCTCACCATGGCCCTTCTCCATGTGGGGAATAGACATGATTGGGATGATTGAACCAAAAGCTTCAAACGGACATCGCTTCATACTTGTGGCCATAGACTATTTCACCAAGTGGGTTGAAGCTGCTTCATACACCAACGTTACTAAGCAAGTAGTCGCTCGCTTCTTGAAGCACAACATTATATGCAGATATGGAGTGCCTAACCGCATCATCACTGACAATGGGTCGAATCTCAACAACAAAATGATGGACGAGTTGTGTGCCAGTTTTAAAATAGAACACCATAACTCAACACCATATAGACCCAAAATGAATGGAGCCGTAGAATCAGCCAATAAAAATATTAAGAAAATCATTCAGAAGATGGTGGTCACATACAAAGACTGGCACAAGATGTTACCCTTTGCACTACACGGCTACCGTACTTCAGTACGAACTTCAACAGGGGCAACTCCTTACTCGTTGGTTTATGGCATGGAGGCAGTTATCCCAATAGAGGTCGAAATCCATTCTCTAAGGGTTTTAATGGAAGCTCAACTTGATGAAGCCGAATGGGTAAAAACGAGGTTTGAAGAACTTAATCTCATTGAGGAAAAGCGCTTGATAGCCATATGCCACGACCAGCTTTACCAGAGAAGAATGAAGAGAGCCTTCGACAAAAGAGTGCATCCTAGGACATTCACGCAAGGAGACTTAGTACTCAAGAGGATCATGGCTATGTATAATAAATCTAGGGGCAAATGGACGCTAAACTACGAAGGCCCATATGTGGTAACAGAAGCATTATCTAGTGGTGCCCTAAAGCTCGCAACCATGGATGGGGAAGAGTTACCTTATCCAGTGAATGCAGATTTGGTCAAACGATACTTTGCCTAAAAAAGTGGAATAACAAAGCCGATAAGTCGAAAACCCGAAAGGGCGACTTAGGCAAAATTGGCCATCCCGGTGAACCGAAAACCCGAAAGGGCGGTTCAGGCAAAAATTAGGGATAAAATAAGAATAGGCCCGCTGAGTTGAAAACCTGAAAGGGCGGCTCAGGCAAAAAAGGGCGTCCCGGTGGATTGAAAACCCGAAAGGGCGATCCAGGCAAAAGTTAGGGGCAAAATTCCAAGGCAAAGTATCCATTATGCATGATCACTCGACCCTAGTGCATAATCGAGAGACATAATTGATCCGGCCATCTTTCTATGAAGCGAGGTGTTGAAGACTTCCAAAGCCATGGGGATTATAGTAGTGTCGAAACTCAAAGGAACTCTGATTTTTGCCATTATGTTTTTTTATTGCACTGTAATCACCTCATTAAGGGATTACATCTCTGTATACTCACCCATTCAAGGGACAGATCAATATAAATAGAGATTTCTCAATTAAATTATGCTCACTCTTTTACTTTATCCGATTGTTTGCAAATTATTTTTTATTTTGATAATTTGTGTTCGAAACTTCAGCTAAAAAGTATGATAATAAAAAATAATAAAAATGAAATATAACTTTTGACAAGGTAGGGAGTTTGCTTTGATGCTCGAAGATATTGGGGAAAATAGATGGTCTCCAAGAAAAATGTCAACAGATAGAAGCCTTGAATTAGTCGTCAGCTGCCCAGGCTTGTCATCATGAAAAGCCTTGCCTTTCTAAAGAGTTTATATGAGGTGGTTCCCCTCGGTGTCGAATTCAAGAACTAAGCTGGGGCAATCAGTTCCCCCGGTCGTCATGGAGTATCTAAATCCGGGATGTCGAATAGTCTAATCCTCTCACTATCCCCACAGAAAGCCCAATCTTTTGTTGGCAACTAAAAAAGGCCACTCCAATTGGCACCTTCAATTCACCCTAAAAGTCCAGTATTCATTGGCAACCACTAAAAGTCCACCCTCGATGGCATCCTCATAAAACCAAAGTCCAAATCCATTTGACAACTACCAAATCCCATCCCTGGTGATACCCCCCGACAAGATTTTATCCCCAGCATACCTAATCATTTGCACGACATACAATATCACATCATATCATAGTCATATCGAGCATTAGCATATCATTTGCATTCGCATCTTGCACTCCCTAGCAGTTGCATCTTGGTTTCATGTATCATAACGCATATCATCGCCATCACCATTAACATGGCATAACAACATAGCAGGATCCAGGATCAGTTTGTAAACATCTTGGCCAGTCCTCCAGGGAAGTTGGCAGTAGTGAATCTGAAAAGAGTTGTTACTCCGCGAGTTCGGGGAATTCTAATCTCCAGCAAGTCATTTTTCAACCATGCAGTTGATAATGATAGTCCCCAGCGACCGTTGCTCTTATGGCTCCCCAAGCAGAGGTTATCTTAAAAAAGGTTTCTTGAAGACTATTCCCTACAGAGTTTGGACAATGTTGTTCCTCTAATAGGAATTTTAGCTCAACCATTACTCAGCAAATTTATCGCTCGAGATACTGCTTTGGTATCATCGAAGAGCCTTAATGGATAAGGTACTGCTTCGACCACCCGAAGAATCTCAAGTTTTGTTCGAGATACTACTTTGGTATCATCGAAGAGCCTTAATGGATAAGGTACTGCTTCGACCACCCGAAGAATCTCAAGTTTTGTTCGAGATACTGCTTTGGTATCATCGAAGAGCCTTAATGGATAAGGTACTGCTTCGACCACCCGAAGAATCTCAAGTTTTGTTCGAGATACTGCTTTGGTATCATCGAAGAGCCTTAATGGATAAGGTACTGCTTCGACCACCCGAAGAATCTCAAGTTTTGTTCGAGATACTGCTTTGGTATCATCGAAGAGCCTTAATGGATAAGGTACTGCTTCGACCACCCGAAGAATCTCAAGTTTTGTTCGAGATACTGCTTTGGTATCATCGAAGAGCCTTAATGGATAAGGTACTGCTTCGACCACCCGAAGAATCCCAAGTTTTGTTCGAGATACTGCTTTGGTATCATCGAAGAGCCTTAATGGATAAGGTACTGCTTCGACCACCCGAAGAATCTCAAGTTTTGTTCGAGATACTGCTTTGGTATCATCGAAGAGCCTTAATGGATAAGGTACTGCTTTGACCACCCGAAGAATCTCAAGTTTTGTTCGAGATACTGCTTTGGTATCATCGAAGAGCCTTAATGGATAAGGTACTGCTTCGACCACCCGAAGAATCTCAAGTTTTGTTCGAGATACTGCTTTGGTATCATCGAAGAGCCTTAATGGATAAGGTACTGCTTCGACCACCCGAAGAATTTCAAGTTTTGTTCGAGATACAGCTTTGACCACCCAGAGAATATCAGGTTATCTCGTTCATCTGTTTTACATCTTGTCATCCCGTTCTGGTATAATTAATCTTTTCACTTTGCTTACTTCTCGGACAAATTTTGGGGTCTTTTTGTATCTAATTGACTTCCACCTCAAAATGAACGCCATGCAGCAGTTCATTCTCTCGAATTCAAGGCAATTAGATAGGGGCATCTGTCATACCCCAAATTTGTCCTACCTTTTCACCTGCCTTATAACAAGTAATTGCGTTGCTTGATGGTCCTTCTCCAGATGGTCATTTAGCCTTTGGCCGTGATCCTCTGAAGAATTAAGGCATATGAGTCTTGCATGCTTATGACGATTACAAACTCGTGCAAGGTGGAATGTGCCCTCATTCTCGTGATCAAATTGTCAAGACAAGATCAAAGATCTAGGATGTGTGGTTGTTTCATTTAAGGATGTGATCTTTTGCTTTTAGTAGTTTTGGGCCATGTTTCGAGATGAGTCCAATTGGTGTTCCAATATAAGACTGAGGTCGCGTAGAAGCTTGTTTGATTCAAGTTTGAGTTGATTCAAAGATTGATAAATGATTTTAAGGCCCATGCAAGTAAAGCTTCAAAAAAATCCCGTGTCATAACCAATACGTAACCAAATTATGATGCAAATTAACTCAAGACCATGATTAGATTTAAATAAGAGGTGGCTAGTTTACTTGCAAGGTCGTAAATTCTAAGTTTACTTTCAAGGGTAGCTTCACTCGCAAGAGCGCTCGTGGCTAAAAGCAAGTTTGAGGGGCTCATTTGGAACTCTGATTAATAATAAGCATCATTTGCAAGATAATGTCAACTTGTGAGTTAGAAATGAGTCAAGTTGTTGCGAGCCATAAAGTCATCTATGCATCACAACAATAAAAGGACAATTCTAAACTTTGAATTCAATACAACAAGTTTACAACTTTAGTTCTTTTTTGCTTGCATATAGTCTACAAAGGTTACCCAAAATTAAACCAATCCCATAACAACAAAAGAAAACTGCAGTGCCATCATGGTGGAATAACACCCACTGCGAGTACACAACCCAGAATTGTCCCTTACATTCATAACTGATAAACATTATCAGAAACATTACATTTCCATTTTTCGAACCATTCATCTTCTTTCTCCAACCCACACCAATTGTTCTTCACTTTCTTGACCCCAATTTAACATCCTTCTCCAACTGCTTCCAGCCAACGAAATAAATTGCAAAAACCTCAATATTCACAAACAAACATGGAACCAGAGAGAATATGAGAGAGATTGAGAAAAGGGAACAAACCTACACTGCTTACTATCTTCTTTTCATGACATCATCCATACCTTTCACACTCCAACTTGCAACGTTTTCCTGCAACCATCCTTCTGTTTTTGCAACAACATAATACACACACACAAATAGGAAGAAAACTAGAAGAGGAAAGTGAGTCTATTTCCATATATTTTTACTATAGCGATGGTGTTATTTGTTCAAGACTTGCAAGTTTAGCTGTCAGATTTGGTTTAAATGATGGTGTGCATTCGAATTCTGCTGTAGTAGCTTTAGTTTTGGTTTGTTTGGTGCACTCTCATGGAGGCTGTTGGCTACTGTTGTTGACAAAAAATATGGTGTTGTTATTTGTATATTTCTGAATCTCTTGCTGTCACTTTCTTGGAGGTCGAAGATGCAATGGTTATGGAAAGGACGCGGACTAAGCAAGAAGGTCGTTGAGAGGCTGAGTTTGCTCTAGTCGGTAGGGAAGGCGCAATAGCAGTGAACCTAGTCAAATTATTTGGTACTAAATCAAGTGTTGTTCGAATACAAAAGAACTGTTGTTTCACTCTCACAATAGCAGAACTCTCGTGACTTCTCTGTTTCCAAGTAAAGTGACAGCAAAAAAACTGCTATCAGTAACAAAACTGCTAGCGTGTGATTATTTTTTGAACCACTGCTGGCTCTTCTTTCCTCTGTACATTCCATCTTCCTTTTTTGGTTTCACACAAAGCTATCATCAGCCTCTTCTCCGCACATCATTTCCTCATCTTTTAACAACTAAAAATCACCCTCATCACCTTGTCCTCATCACCATCATCTTTGTTTTTCCATCTTCCCTTTCCTTCTTCGATTTCCACCACCTTAAACCTACAACAAATCTTTCCACCATTTTGAGCAACCATGAACCACTAATGGATAATGGCCTGCACCTCCAAATAAAATGTAGCAAAACAACCGACAAAACCTGCACGCAGTGTAAACAAAAGAAAGGAGATGAGCTGAGAACTGGGAAATGCCGCAACAAGTAACTTGAAACACAAATACAACAGACCCAGTACCAACTCATTCTTTACCATAATACCAGTTTGCAGTGACGGAGCCACCGTTCTTGCCGCCATAACAACAATAGTATCTCGGGGAAGGAATCGAATATGATATTAGCCGTATCAACAATATTTCATTATCATAAACTATAACAATCAACAGACACGCGGACCACCATCACGCAAGCGACATCGGCGGTATGCGCTCTATTGCGACATACCCCTCTCCTCAAACTTCACCCCAACCTGTTCACAGTATTACCGTTATCATCCGTAAAACACAAAGAGAACCCGCTCAAATCTCGCTTTGAATAACCAAACTGATATCCTGAAATCCCTTTTCTGCAAAAACCAAAATCATCAAACACTATATCGAACCTTCAATGTTCAACCCGTAAACTCCAACAGAAACTCATCGCCTCCATCTCGTTACCTTTCATTTCCAGAAAATAGCTCCACTCTCCATACAAAAAGTTTCACCTTCAAAACCTTAAAACCATATTCGTATCTTCAATTCCTCCACCAAGAACAACATTTTTCACCTCCTGCTGAACCCACAAAACCTGTCACAAAAAAAACATCAGCTCAAACACCATGTAATCACTAGAGAACAAACATCAAAACACCTCTCTCACTTATATCCTTCATTACCGTAACAGCCGCAAAGTCACAGTATCTGTTATGCTTCAACAGAAATCATAAACTATCAAAGACTACATACCAGCCTTGCACTTATGACGAAACTAAGATGTGTAGGCTGACTCTTGCCACAACTTTCGCAGCACCAACGAGTCCCTCCACTTCTACCATTCTCATGAACTCTCCTTAACCTCACACTGTTCTTCATCAGTTACCTCACCTTAATATAAACCATATAACATTTACCCTCACTTAATTTCTTCCACCATTTTTCTTCTTACCATATACTTCATTTAATTCCTCCACTGTTTAACCTGCATCACAAACACCAAAACAAAAAAAAACAAACATGAAAAGACTCGCGTGGAGAATATGCTCCCAAAGCTTCAAACTGCTGCGTGAATTTGAGTACAGATCTTACATTACTGTACTTATCAAGTTGATAGCGGTGTTTGGAAAATGTCAGCCACCTGATAAAGCTTCTGGACTCTTTCAAGCTATGATTGGAGAAGGTTGTATTTTGGGGTTGTGAATCACACAACATTGTTAGCTGACTATACGTCTTGGTCGAGAAATCTTCCACGAGGGAAGAGGCCAACAAGAGCATCATAGGCCGTTCACATCACCTTAAACTACAACATCAAATCCCCCATCATTGGAATCCCTTCACCTTCACAAACACTTTCAAAATTTTCAATCACAACAGAAATTTATGTTGCCCCCTGTTTTCATTGCGAAAACCGTCCCACACCATTCCTGTAATCTGAATACAAACTTCATTAATTCCCATCTATCTTTCACAACCTCACCTGCTATAGGCTTCATTAAACATCCTCTGTTCTTAACCGAAACCAACATCATCAACCTTCTCTTAACACTCACATCGATATGCAGAAACCTTCCTCTTCACCTCAGAATTTTCAAATGAAGGTCACCTACATAAGATCTGTGACCAGGTCTCAGATGCCATCCTTGATGCATACTTGGAGCAAGATCCAGACTCAGGATTGTCTACATGAAAACTAACACGGTTATGGCCTTTGATGAACTTACAACTAAGGCAACAGTGAACTATGAGGGAATGGTTCGTGACACTTACAGAGGTAACGCGTTTGTGTTTGATGATGTTGGCTTTGATGCTGACAGCTGCAACGTTCTTCTCAAACATAGACCATCATAGCAATTCATGGTCACTCTTCTGAAAAACCTGAGGATATTAGAAGCTGGTAATTAAATTTACATGTTTGGATACACCACGAATGATGCCGTCTTCCACCAGTTTGCGATTCACCATTTTTGTCAACAGCAGCAGAACAAGCTTTAACCTTTCCTCAACCCTCAATATCATCATCTTTAATAGATCGTAGCTAGCTTCAACTTCCCACCGCGGGTCCGTTCATGTACTTAGCTTACTGCCGCGAGCTCCATTTGTAACGCAATTCATCGATCACACACTGTTCTATTGCCACATCAGTACATCACATAGATGTTCTCACCGACAACTCCTAACTCAGCATCCGCATTTTCCAATATGCCGAACCCACACTGAACCTGTCCCAAATAAACTACAGAAGAACAACATATGAAATCTTCTTCTTTTCTCACAAAACAACAATCACAAACCAATAACAAAAACCTCTCTTTGAACACTAACAACAATACTTTAACCTCACCTTCTTCTTTTCCTTTTCATGAATCTTAACAACAACTGAATTCATATGCTAGCTCATCAATGATGATCCAAGGCAGCAACGACTACATCAACGAACTACAACACTTCTGTTACCGCTCTTTCCAAAGGCAATAGAAGATTAAGAAGAAGTAACAACATGCTTCTTCAAATCCAAATCCTGGCGAAAATGTTCAATGATGCAAAGACCAATGAACCTGTGACCTGCACAGACCATGACAATAGGATCAATATAGCGAAGTTACATACTGTTTCATTATCGTCATTTGGAAGTTGCTGCACAAAATATGTTCTTCCAATGGTTTTAATGGATTTACCTTCATAAGCTTGGTTGCAAGCGGTGAGTCTGGCGTTGTCTATGCTCCTTTCACAAAACCAGTCAGATGCAGGGTGTTACCCTTTCACAAAAATGCTTCGTCTATGCATTTGTATTCGCTGTGGTAAAAAGCCTGATCTTGCTAACAAGAGTTATGTATCTAACATTGTTATTCTCTCCAAGAATTCTAATGGCACCACCTGCTGACCAGAGTTCAGGAAAATGTGACTCTAAGTTATTCATTGCACACTAGAAAGAGACAGAACCTGTTACAAAGCAAGAGTTAATAGTTAGGCTATTTTCACGCAGTAAAAATTCAAAATTCATGGTTAAATGGTATCTTTTCGCAGTAAAATCTGAGTAAAACAAACATTCCCAGAAAAGAGCTAACAAACAAGGAATTACAAAAAGGCATTCTGAAATCACGCCTCTTTTTCACCCAGAAGTTTTGTAGAAGGAAAAACCCTAATCCTAATCAGACTATATATGAGCACATTGTTCATTCGAATGAAGAAAAAAAAACCCTAAAACAACTACCGGCGGCAAAAAACCCTAAAACAACTACCGACAGCGAAAAACCCTAAAAGGACTTACCGAGAGAAGAGTGACGGCAGAAGGCTTACTACGCTCGTTTCAACGTTGAAGGCGGAAACCCTATCAGAATCGTATCAGGTACTAATTTTACCGCATCGTTTGTAGCTTCATTTGAATCTGTCTGAGATTTTCTTGTGTTTGTTCTTCCAGTTTTGGATGTTTGCTTTCATTTGATTAGTATGTTTAGGTTTAGATTTAGGAAATAAGGTTAGAGATTTGGGGAGGGAGATTCGCGGGTTGTGCGCCGAGAGGAATGAAGAAGGTTTAAAATGTTTGAGATAATTTTAAGAAGGAGTTATGGGAGAGGTCGTGAGATTTGCAGAGAGAGGGTTCAAATTTCGTTTGGTAATAAGAGAAATATCTGAAGAAGATAAAAGGGTCGACCATTGGACTTCAGTGAGAGGGAGTCATTTTTTAGGATTCCCCATGTGTGTTAATGATCTGGTTGGAATTCGCTCCCAGATTCCTTTGGGCGGTGGGATTTTCCCAACGTATTCCATGTGTATTCCCACAGTCTTGGGGTGATTTCTTTCACTCTGACCGTTTGGATGAGGGTTCACCATGAATCCCCACGTAGCCCATTTGTTTTTTTTTATTTCTACTAACTTTTTATTATTAGTTTAAATATATTTTCATGGCAAATATTTCAAAAAAAAAACATTATTTAACTTTTCTATTAAGAAATTTTGGACTGTTATTAATTTAGTTAATTTTATTAAAACCTTATTTAATAATAATTAATTTGCTTAATGATTAATATTATTAAATATTTAATTTTAATTTGATTAATTGTTTTTAAATTAGCTTTTTCTTTTAAATTTTAACACAACACAAAAATACTTTATTAATTATCTTAATTATTTATCTTTTTTTTTATAAATTCTAAAATAATCTAAAATAATTTAATTTAATTTCTTTTACTAATCTTAGATAATTAGGATATTATTTAAGTAAGCATTAACCTATCCCCCATTTTATTTAATTTACGTCTTTTTGTGTGATGTTTGTGCATGCTTTATTATTAGACCTCAATTACATTTATGTTATTTACATGCTCAAACCAATTATTTTCAAACTAATATCTTGACTTAATGTCAAGCTCATTTTCAAATACCATTGTAAGCCGATTATCTTTATGATCGCCATCGACCTTATAGCCTCCTCTTGGGCTTTGTACAATGACGCTCGTTACATACTTCACATATAAAATTAAAATCAAATCCTCTTCCAAACTTGATCCAATGTCAAGTAAAAGCATATGCAATTAACCTTCAAGTTTTCTTAAACACATGATTATATCAAATCCTCCATCTCTCCTCGTAAGTCGAGTGCTTTAGCCTCGCCGTCAACCTTACCCTATACCCATAGGACCCCCTATCCATTAGTTCAATCGCGCTCGTTTCAAACCTTGATTCATATCAAAAAATTTTTTTTAACAACTATTAAAACACAATTCCAATATTAGATGAAAAAAGAGAGAGTCCCAAGTCTTTGGTTCTCTCTCCCAATTGTTCGGGTCCGAGGAGTCTTTCTTAAGCTCGAACAATTGTCTTCTAAAAAACCCTTCTAACAATAAGCTTATTCAAACTTTGTTCTAAACACCCAGGATGAAAAAGAGAGTGTTCCAAGTCTTTGGCTTGCTTTCCCGATTATTTAAAATTCAAGAAGTCTTTCTTGAGCTTTGAATAATCGTCATCCGATTAATACACTCTAATCCTATTAAATATCTTTCATAATATTAGATGAGAAAAGAAGAGAGCTCCAAGTCTTTGGTTCACTCTCCCGGTTATTTGAGGCCCGAGAAGTCTTTCTTAAGCTTCGAATAATCCTCACCTGTTAAAATACCTTAATCACATCCTATCTTTCAAGTGCCATTCAAACAATTCCTTTGGTGATGAAAAAAAGAAAGTGTTCCAGGTCTCTGGTTCGCTTTCCCGATTACTTGGGTCAAAGAAGTCTTTCTCAAGTTTCGAGTAATCGTCATCCGATTCACTCACTCGTATCCAATTCCATTAACACTTAGATGAAAAAGAGAGAGCACCAAGTCTTTGGTTCACTCTCCCGATTACTTGGGGAACGGGGAGTCTTTCTCGAGCTTCGAGTAATCGTCATCCGATTAACCCACTCGAACCACATCTTATCCTTTTGCAATTGAGGTTGAAAAAGAGAGAGTTCCAAGTCTTTGGTTCACTCTCCCGATTACTTGGGTCCGAGAAGTCTTTCTTAAGCTTCTGGTAATCGTCACTTCTAGCTAAACATTCAATACATCTAACCAATCTCTTTTTCGCCCCCATGCGACTAAAACCTTTAACAACCTATTCAAACCTATCTTCTTATCTAAACCAAAATACTTAACCAATCAAACTCTATTCCTCGCCCCCGTGCGATCCACAACTCAAACAACTCTTTACCAAGAACATTGTTTAGTCCCTTCTTCCGCGCATAACAAACTCGAGCTTCAGCCTCCCCTAGCGAGCAGACAAGCCAAACGTTTAGCTGTTAGAATGCGACCTAAACACTCGTTCAGTTTCAAACCCTTTTACCATAGTTGGCCGAACTACGGCTGCTCTGATTCTTCATTCCCTTTCGAATGTAAGATACGTAGGCACAAGATTGCGATGATCTTGGCGAGCACAATCCCCTCTTTACCCGTAGTCCCACGAACTACGAATGCTCTGATTTTCCACTTCTTATAAGTGAAGATACGTAGGCACAAGGGCCCTAATCCTTGGCGAGCACCCTATCTTAATAATCACCCCCTTTTCCTATTAGCAAGCAAATCCCCTTAGAAGATAAACAAACGTAGTTAACTTTCTCTCGCGAATCGAATCAAGAGGTTCCCGTTGAGTACAACGAACGTAGAGGGTGCTAATACCTTCCCTCTATGTAATCGACTCCCGAACCTAGAATATTGGTTGCGATGACCATGTTCTTATCCCTTTTAAGGTTTTATCGATATTTTCCTATTCCTTCCTTGAAATGAATAAAATTCGGTGGCGGCTCTGTTTCGAACAGTATTTTCCGCGTCCATCGCGAGTATCGTATTTTTCGAGGTATGACAGATGGCGACTCTGCTGGGGACTAGTTGCATATCCCTATGCTAGAGAGAGTCAAGCCTAACTTGACTTGATTCGCGAGAGTTAGATTCGTTTGCGTATTTATCTTCTCTTATTATTTAATTGCTTGTTTTCTTTTATATATTCTATTATTATTCCTTGTGATACTATTGGGGTTCTGATTGTGGGAACTTTGTGAGATGGCTCTACACCCAAGTCCGAGAAAAAACATAGGATTAGAATGGTGGTTGTGTAGTGGAATCCCTCGAGGAGTCTTTCTCGTTGGGAGGAAGCGAAAGCCCCACTTAGAGTTGATTCCCTAAGAATGTTATTGTCGTGGTGAGTCTTTGCCATGGCAGTAGTATTTTTTTTAGGTTGAATCTATAACTCTAAGGACCGTTTACCTTTTTTCCATGGTGGTTGGTAGTATTAACTCATGAAGATCATTCCTTTATGGGTTGATGCGAACGCCCCAATCAGATGAGATCCCTTGAACGTATCGTTATTTTGACAACGATATTTTCAACCTCGATCTATGACTCTGAGGTCCTTTTAAGAAACCTTGGACTCGCTGGTTGTGTAGTAGAGGCTCACGAGGAGTCTTTCTCGTGGGACGACACGAAAACCTCACCTAGAAGAGACTCTTTCATAGGTATTATTGTGGGATGAATCTTCACCTTAGCAATAATATTTTTGAAGGACCTATGACTCTAGGCACTTACCCGTATAGAACCTACCCATGGGATTTCAGGAGTCAGAGAACTTTTTAACTTCAGATTTTGTTTTGGTTACTTCCGTCCTTGCATCTGCATCATACTCATACCATAACATTTACATTTTGATTTTCAGGGAATTTAAGAATTATATTGTCAACATACAGGAATTATGGGAAGCAACGTCAGGTGCCCACTTCCTTACAACTTCAAGAGACCAAAATTAGAAGACTTGCGCAGTTTGGTTTCTCGTATCCCTACTGTGTTCAGAATTAACTTTACGAAGGATTATGGCAGGATTATTCGCCTATTAATGCAAGACGTAGATTTTAAGGCACTTATCACCTTGGCCCAGTTCTATGATTCTCCTTTAAGGTGCTTCACGTTTCAAGATTTTCAGCTGGCGCCAACATTGGAAGAATTTGAGAGACTAGTGGGTATTCCTATGAAGGATAAATTGTCATTTGTAGGAGTGAAGGAAGATTTAGAAGACGAAGTAATTGCTGATGCACTTCACATGCATAAGAGGGACATCACTGATAATTGGAAAGCTAAAGGTGGAGTTAAAGGACTTCCTCTCAAGTTCCTTATAAACAAAGTGGATGCACTTATTAAGGCCCAAAGTTGGGATGCTTGCTATGCAGTGGTGGCTTTAGCTATTTATGGAATCATTTTATTCCCTAACATAGATGATTTCGTAGACGT
Organism: Lathyrus sativus; assembly: GCA_963859935.3. NCBI lineage: Eukaryota > Viridiplantae > Streptophyta > Magnoliopsida > Fabales > Fabaceae > Lathyrus > Lathyrus sativus. The sequence goes on from OZ012735.1 coordinate 660,006,279, forward strand.
GACAGCTATTCATGTGTTCTTAACCAAAAATCCTGTGCCAACCCTTCTGGCTGATGTATTCTATTACTTGAGTTGGAGGGGTGACAAGAAACGTGGCTCTATTGTTTGTTGCGCCTCTCTCTTGTACCAGTGGTTGCATTTGCACATGCCTACTAAGGGACCATTTGTCGATCGAGCCGATGATAGTTGGGCTCAAAGGATGGTGTCGCTTAGGTCTGCTGATCTCTCTTGGTATTCACAAGACTTTGAGGAAGTTATCACTAGTTGTGGTGAATTTCCTAATATCCCGCTAATAGGAACTCGAGGCTGTATTAACTCTAATCCGATGTTATCAGTTAGGCAGCTTGGGTACCCTATGGTAGCACCTCCTGAGAAAAATGACCTTGAAGCCTTCTTGATGCACGACTTAGGGTCTGAGAACCCTGATTTGTTCAAAAAGATTACAAGAGCTTGGAAGACCATTAAGAAGAAGGGAAGAGGTGAATTGGGAAGAAGAAATGGTATAACTAAAGAGCCTTACTTTGTATGGGTTAGGGAGAGGGCCAATGAGGTCAAAATGCCTTTTAAAGAAAAGGTATATGAGCCTGTGCCTGAACCTAAACCTACTCATATTCCAATAGAAGAAGCTGAAGACCTCAAAGCTACCATAGCCAAATTGTTGAAAGAAAATGAGAACCTTGAGGTGAGACTTCAAGAAGTCACCAGAGATAAAAATGATATGAAGTGGGAGCTCCAGCACAAGAATACTCAGCTAGAGGCAGTAGGGAAGAAAGCTGACGAAGAAGAACATCAAAAGAAAAAGGTTAAGGTATGTCTTGATCAGTCTGATAGCAGGGTGAAGGGCCTGAAAGAAGAATTAGACAGTGTCAGGAAGAAATGTGTTCAAAATGAAAACTGTTGGCTTGCGGCTACCAAAAGAAACAAGACAATCCGAGAGGAGATGGGAGCAGAGATCCATAAGCTAGACACTACTTTGCGCCAGTCAAGAGCTGCTGAAATAGAGGAACGAAGGCTCAAAGAGGGGGCTTTAAGGGTTGCTCAGGCTAAAACTGCTGATTGGGACAAGGTGTGCATAGAGTTAAACTCCGTCAAAGACTATGCAGCTAACTTGAAGCAGCAAATAAAAGATATCTTAGCAAATAAAGCCGTATGGTCTGCTGCAAGAGAGAAAACGGCTTGTGATTTTAGAGGATATGAGAGGTCTATCCATATACTGATAGCTGACCGAGATATGTATCGCAACAAACTCAACGGTTTAATCGAGTTCTGCAACTGGTTGACCAAAGATCTGGTTTGGAAGCATAGGGATGCTATGGAAGCGATGGATGATTCTACTCCCCACAGCATCTGCGACTTTCTGTGCACGTGCAAGGACATGTTGAGCAGGTTCAAAGAAGAGTTAAAAGAACGTGAGGCCCAAAGGCCAAGAGTTTGAAGTTCGTTTATCTTTTATTAATTAAACATTATGGGTTGTATTTTGAATGATCTTCTTTTTGTATCACATGAATATTATCCTTCTATGAATGAATGTGATTTAAATTGTTCTCAGTATTCTTGTGTATGTTAAGCAATTAATTCGAGAATTCCCTGAAAAGCAAATGCATATCATCTTGCATATCATGGTACACGTCTTTTTCAACGCCGCACGATTCTAAATTTATACCCTTTGCATATCAGATTTGAGTTAAGTTGACTATTCATCACCATTACGAAACTCGACGCAATTATCAAATGACGCTGGAGAAGATGGAAGAGACTCAGAACACTATGAGGGGTGACATCGACGCTCTCAAGATGAAGATGGACCAGCTGCTGGAGACAATGCTGACGCTAGCCCAAAAAGAAAACAATGCTGAGACTTTTGCTGATGCCAAGAAAGCGGCCGACAATATAGGAACTTCTGGGATTGTTAAAACTCCCCACGTAGACCTTATTGACCGTTCCATTTCCGTGCGTCAGGGCTCAGAAGCAGACATGGACGAACAATATGATGCTTTCTACCAACCTCCACCACCTCCTCCTCAACACAATATGGGGGCTACTAATGACTTTGCTGCAGATAGACTACGAACTGTTGAAGAGAAAATCAAGTAATTGGAAATCAAGAAGACTCCAGGGTTGGATGCTGTTGACATGTGCCTAGTACCAGGATTGGTGATACCAAAGAAATTCAAAGTCCCAGACTTTGAGAAGTACAAGGGGGTCAGCTGCCCCAAAACCCATCTGAGAGCGTACTGTCGCAAGATGGCAGCTCACATTGATAACGACTTGATTTTATTACATTACTTCCAAGATAGCCTCAATGGGGCATCATTGGAATGGTATATGCAGTTAGAAAAAGGACAAATCAGTACGTGGAGAGATCTAGTAGATGCGTTTTCACAACATTATCAGTATAACACTGATTTGGCACTGAATCGGACGCAGCTGCAAGACATGACTCAACGTAACAATGAGTCATTTAAGGAGTATGCCCAAAGGTGGAGGGAGTTGGCTGCCCGTGTTCAACCACCATTGCTGACTAAGGAGTTAACTGACATGTTTATGGGAACTCTACAACCTCAATACTTGGACCGCATGCTCGGGTCCAGTTTCCCTAACTTTGCTGAAGTGGTGTCAGTAGGTGAAAGAATCGAGAGTACTTTGAAGAAGAACAAGGTTGCGGTCCCGATGAATGGGGGGAGGAAGCCTTTTGTGAAGAAAAGGGAAGATGAAACTAATGCCGTGATGAGAGGACGAGGAGATAGAGCTTCAGTGAACATCCAATATCCGCAAGTAGCTGCAGTAGCCCATGCTCCTTATCAACAACCAGCTCAACAGCAGAATCAGCAGCAGAATTATCAGAGAGTTCCTCCACCGCAGGTATGTTGACTACAGGTGGAGCCACTGGCGTGGGAGTGTCGTCTCCATGAACAGTATCGACTCGCACAGACTGATGATCCTCGTTACCGTGACCAGCATTTCGGGCCAACAGAGGTTGGACCATGGCTTGCAAATTCTCCTGACCTTTTGCAATAGCTTCCATGGTCTGCATAAAGAGAGCTAGCTTCTCGCGCACATCTTGCATCTCGTTCTGCATTTGATCCATGATTCTTCGACAGTTGGTGCGAGTGGAATAGCGGTGCGGGTGCTGATCTGCAATCCTGAAAATACCTGGTACAGAGTAGGAAATAAGACACCATCCAAAGATTACCTGTAATGCAATATGGATATGAATGCAATGCAATGTGTGTGTCTGTGCATTAGGGAAATTCATTCCCCGATTCTAGTGTGAAGGTGTCGGTGCAATGACAGTGCTAGAAATACAGAGATCGGAGTTGAATCACAGAAAGCCTCATATATTGCAGAGAAACCAATAAGCCAAGAATACAATGTCACTGAGAGTACAATAAGAAGGCATGACCTCAACCAACAATCCTAGCGATGGTCAACACTATGCAAATAAAGCATACAAGTCACTACATGAAATGATCAAACCCTCCCATAAGTCTGGTACTCTTCTAGCAACTTCTTGGTCTCCGGATGGCTTGGTCGAGCAAGCAGCCCTTCAACAAGTTGGTTTCTCCTCTTGAGAACGCGTCGCACGTCTTCAGCAGTTTCCTCCCATGCCCCTTCTCCGAAGCGATCTTCTAGTTTACGCTTCTGAGACACGGCTTCATCTCTGCCTTTGATGGCCTTGTTTAGTGCATTCTGGAGACTGTACCGGGTCATCACTTCTTCTTCACACTTCTTGATGCTGGACTTCAACTGCTCTTCGAGGTCGGAGATTTGCTGCTTCAACTTATCCTCCCTCTTCTTATTGTTGGTGAGCGTGGCATTCCAGGTCTTATTGCAAGAAGAGATCTCTCGGTGAGCGATGTCAAGCGCTTTCTTCTTGGATTCAAGCATGTCATGGGAGCTTCTGAACTCTTGCCCCAGAAGTTCGCGCTTCTTCCTCTCCTCAGTCAACTCAGCCCCTAACCTGTTCATTAGCTCAATCTGCTGTTGGAAAGCATACACGGCCTTGTTTTTCTCACTGCGTATCTGGGCTAGCTCCTGCTCTAACCCTTCGTTGATTTTCATCAAGGCTTCTTTTTCTTTCACAACTTGCTCGTAGGCCTCCCTGGAAACAGTAGTTGGCTCTGCTACCGGAATAGGAACAAGGATTGGTGCATCTGGAAATGGCATCCGCAATTGACTTGCTCTATCCTGGATCCAAACCCTGTATGGCGCATAGGCCTGACAGTCGTTCTTTCCTAACAACGGCTTCCCTCTTCGGTTAATACGCGTCCAGGCATGCTGCAGCTGGGCCAATAACTCCCCCTTCAAATCTCCGGTGAAGCACAGAGATTCATGTACTTCTTCCTTCTTCGGTGGGTTCTTCAGCGCATATCCGAACTGACGGACCAACAGGGATGGGTTGTAGTTGATACACCCCTTTCTTCCTATCAACGACACATTAGGGTACCCAGAACAACTGAATATAAGCTCAGATCCCAACAGATCTCTATCAAACCACTCGACGTCCTCGGAAGATAGCCTCATCAGGCGCTCTGACCAGCTAGCGGTGGTTGCACTTTCCACAAAAGACCCCTTCGTGGGAAGATGACTTTTGAACCACATATTCAATAGAGGAGCACAACAGTAAACAACCTTTCCCCTTCTGTTTTTCGTTCTTGTAGTGCAGGGAGTGGTAGAAGTCTCCAATCAACGTTGGCACTGGATTGCCGGCAGCAAATAGATGGAAAGCGTCCAAGTCTACGAAATTGGGCAAGTTAGGGAATAGCACAATCCCATAAATGCATAGAGCCAAAATAGCATTGAAAACCACCCAACATCCGCTCTTGGCATACTCCTGAGCCTTGCCAACCAGGAAATCAAGAGAGAACCCTGAAACCCCAAGCCAAGAAGTCACTAACAGTTCTGCAGCGTCCATATGCAAAGCTTTGGCTAAGTCCTCCAACTTGGGCTCAGCAGCAGAGTGAATAAAGGGGACCTTGTTCTGCATGGGTAGCTCAGTAAAATCTACATACTCCTCAATGGTAGGCCCTAGAATGAAGTCAGCAAACGTAAAGCAACTCAATGCGGGGTCATAGAACTGCATCAAGGTGTACAGCCCGTTCATCTCATCAGCGGTGGGCTTGCAGACTAATCTCAGTAATCTCCCATGACTCATTCTGAAGCTTCTCCTAACCTCCTCATCAGCAAGAGATATCAGACCAAGAAAAGAAGTAATATCAGGTGAAGGCAGCTTATACACAACTGTTTTCCTCAAACCAGCCATAATCAATACTCAGAAGTCTGGGCACTAGAATCGGAGGATATGCAAATGCACCTGCAACACAGACACACGTTAATGGGATGCAATGATAATGAGTATGCAAACAGTGCAATGCAAATAACATGCAACAGGGACCAACTGCCGTAGCTGAATAGCCTGAACCATATCAAGAAGTCTCAGATAGACTCTATAGAAGTCCTCAAACCCTGGTCTCAGATAGACCTGAAACAAAGCTCCGACAATGGTCTCTGACAGACCTCAAACCATAACTCCAACTGGTCTCTGGTAGACCTCAAGTCACATCTCCAACTGGTCTCTGACAGACCTTATAACTCTCCATAAATACCCAGGATCTCTGATCCAGGAACAAACCGGTAGTCTGAAGGCCTAGTTACCTGCATAACCCCAAACCCTCTCACAGGTGGATGTCCTAGTAACTGACAAAGGTATGGCATCCTATGCGGTCGTCAGCGTCACAGACTTTCCGGGTTGATGATACGATTCCCAGAAGGAGTGGCATCATCAAATCCTAAAGAGGCCTCACTTAGCCAACTTCTAAATGATCGGTTCCCGGAGTCGACAATTCAACTAACCAACAACCCCTTCGACCCAAAGGGTAGAAAAAGAAGCCAACCAGAAGAACCTCGTCCGAGTGTAGATTTTGTGGGACACTAATGCAAGCAAAGCCGGCACGCGCCCACTACTTTCTACTCTAATTCTAAGTGCACTCAAGCCCAGGTCCGGCTTATCTCTCAATCATAGAACACCCGTCACACCCCAATACAACAATAATAACAATAATATAATGCTGAAAGTAAATGACAGAAAAAGTAAATCCATACAAAATCCTCGACGGGAAAACAAGCGTTAGGATTGACTCGCTCAAGGGACGTTGGATCCCAAATGCATAAGGAACTATCGCAGTCCTTAGCAGCCAGGGGACGTTGGATCCCCAGCAGAGTCGCCAGCTGTCGCTACTGCGAAAATCGGCGCCGGCTGAACAGAAGAGTCGCCACCGTGCGTTATTTATCCCACGGGAGGGAAAGGAAACGCTCAGGGTAAACCTCGCACAACACGGGAAAGGTATGGTCGTCACAACCAAAACCTGGGTTCGGGAGTCGGTTACGCAAGGGGAAGGTATTAGCACCCCTCACGTCCGTCGTACTCGACGGGATCCACGCTTGTTTTCTAGTACGGATTGTTATTCTATCTACTCTACAGGTCTGGGGTTAAAAGAAAATAAAATGACTCGGCAAAGTATCGCACTTTATGCCTACGTATTCCCGTCTGGAACGAGAAATCAGAGTCAACGTAGTTCGCCTACCTACGGGAAAGGAGGGGAAGGTTGCTCGCTAGGATATCGCATCCTATGCCTACGTACTTTCATACGGCATGAAAGATCAGAGCAAACGTAGTTCGGGCCACGTACGACACAAGTCTGTCTGTTTTAATTTTATTCCTTCTGAAAAAGGGTTTTCTGATTAACAGGTCCAAGCGGACAAAAATGACATTTTGATGAGTTCACATTCTTTTACGGAAGAAGTGTCTTTTATTGTGTTTGAAATCTTTATGTGTTTTTCTGTTTGTTTTGAGAAAGAAGAGACAGAACTCTATCCTACGGTTGCGAAGGGAATCAAACTAACCTAATGTTATCATGCATGGGTTAAGACCTAGTGTCTATCATGCTCCTCTCTTGCGCAGAGAGAAACAGAGATCCTAAGGGATAAAAGGAAACAGAAACAATAGCATATATACAATAAAGCAGTAAAATGCATGGATGCAGCAATACAAGCGAGGCAAGGGAGTCCCACTCAACCTCGAACCTAGAAAACAATAGGCAAAAGTGAACATACTTCACTTTCAACCCGACAGGGTAAACAACAAACAATACAGTCCAGAAAACCAATCAATACATCAAGAATGAAATACAACAAAAATAAACAGCTACAGCAGCTCTGCATCAATATCTGTCTTCAAGTCATCACCAAACAGCTACAAGCTCCAGCAAGTATCACTCACCCTCTCCACAACCTTCAAGCAAGGTCCTTATCATCAGTCTCCAATCTGCAATGGCTTTTCTTCCAGTCTCAATCTTCAGGATGAACATCAGTCAACAAGATGAAGTGAATGAATGTTAGACAGTCAATTACCTACCAAGGGTGGTTCATTAACTGTTAACATTAAACAGAAAGTTTCCCCTCAAAAGTTCTATCTTTCAAATACATTCAATGATCCTTCCAAAGGAAGGAGGTGGGTATTTGATAGAGACTTTGAATCATAAGGAAAGGATGGATGCAGACAAAGCATTCCATGTTTGAGAAACAAACTTTCTAATCTAGAGCTCTGCCTAGCTCCTAAACCCTAATCTCCTCAACAGCTGCTAGCAGGAATCTCCTCTTCAACTCTGGAAGTTGGTCTTCAGTCTCTGGATCTCCCATGGCTTCATCATCACAAGTCTTCAGCTCTCCCAATCCCCAGACAATCCCAATACCCACACAGACAAACAATAATCCCCAGAGGGCACACCACACCAATCAGTCAAATACAAACAGTAATACCAATAGCAGTAGGGGAATCCTATTGATCTCTAAGGGATATAATAACTACCCATAGCCCCTATAGTCCCATATCTAAAATATTCAATCTCTAAGTCCTAAGGGAAATGACCTAATTCACCTAAATCATCACTTAAACCCTAATTTTATTCATGTTGTTCAAACCTAAACCAATCACCTAAAATTAATTCCTAAAAATATGAACTAAATTGTATGCACAAGCTAATCTTATCTACTAATCAACCTAAAAAGAATGGGTGAAAAATATCAAAGCAACTATTAGAACAAAATTTATCAAAATCATGTATAAAATGAAACACCTAAAATAGGCATTTATTTGGAAAATATGGGAAAAATATCAAATAAAAATAAAATGCAATTTTTATTTTTTATAATTTTCTAGACACCTTGAAGAAATTAATGCAAAAAGAATCATTGAAAAATATGAAGTTTATGATTTATTATGATTTTTTTAAAGGATGAGAAAATATTAAAGAAATTAAAATGACAAAATAGGAAATAAAAGGAGAGGGGGGTCTGAATAGCCAACGCGCTCAGTTGTTTTTCCAGGTAGGCCACAGAGCAGGGGTGTCATTAGCAAGATACGCAAGGCCCAGGAAGCAATCAGAAACAAACAAAAAATAAAAAGGTACAAACGGTGCAGATAGTAAAATTCACAGTTCATTTTATTGGGCCTTGGCTGAGAGGGGTACGAATAGCAAGGGAAGCTTGAGCCCATTCAGAAACTTAAATGAAACGGGGCGTTTTGGTGCCCAGGGTTTCCCTCCGTTTCATCTTTAAACGTGGACCACACGATCAAGGCCTGAGTCAATGAGGAAGACCTCATCCAACGGATATCACGCGTCTTCTCCAAATGGCTAGGGTTTCTGCCATGGAAGCTCCATGCACAAGCTTGCAAACCAGATCTTCCACCTTCCCTCACGCCCTCAATTCTCCATGAAAGCTCGCGATGTAAAGAGCAAAGATGCTCTAATTTCTTCCCTCTACACAACCGTGCCATCATCTCCTTCTAAAACTCACTCCAAAAACAAACCCGATGAACATAACAGCTGAGTTTAGCTATTTTCACCTGATATCAACTCTTCTAATTCTCTCCAATCTTGACCCTAGCCTAATCTACATTTCATGCTGAACAAATTAAGCTAAAAAACTAAGGTCCTCGTGCCATATTCTTGATGTTACAAGCTCTAACAGTTTTGATGCACCATTAACAACCTTCATGGAACTTCTTCAAACTCACCAAAATCAATCATCTACTTATGCTTAACCATTCTAACCTAATAACTATCCATGATTCTAGCTAATTCAGCCAATTCGAAGAAAAACTAACCTGGTGCAAATTCTTGAAAACAGGTGCTAAAATCCTTGGATTTGATGCTTGTGATGAGTGGAAAATGATCAAGGAACTGGATTATGAATTCTGTATGCAAAGAATCTTGTCCAATCCTTCTGAATTCAGCAATCCCAAAGTTCTTGCACCTTGGATGTTAAAGTTCTATGGCACGATTCTTGCTCAATTCCACCAAATGAATATGTGAATTCTGATCCTTGGATGATGATGATGATGATCAAATCAAGAAAAATGGAAATTGATGAGAATTTGAGAGAGTTTGTGATGCTTTTGCAAATTGGAGAAAGTGAGTGAAACTTGTGGTTTTGAGAAAATGTAATCACCAACCATGGCATGAACCATCTCATATCAATATATACATGTCCTTAGAACCTCCTAGAAACTTGGAGAAGCTTCCCATGTGTGATTTCCCTTGGATTTGGTTTATGTATCTTCCATTACAAGTAACCTTGAATAACTCCCAAAGTGTGAACCAAGCTCAAAATTATACTTTATCCAATGTTCTCAAAATGATCTTTCCATTCAAAATGACCTATAACTTCACCTCATTTGGCCAAAATATGAAAAATCTCATTTTTAAGTCCATTTTTATTCATTAAATCCAACAATTTTGAAACCTTATGCTATGAATCTTTCCAATCTCTCATGGTCACATTTATAGACTCAAAATGTCATTTGGAACAAGTTTGATGTTGTAAAGTTTTCCATTTGAAGCTTCCTTGTATGAGTTTTGGGCATAGGTTGAAATGACCTGTAATTCTCAGATGACCAAAATACCCTTTGCTTACCAAGACCATAAGTAGAGTTACACAAATCATATGAAGGCATACCATACCATTCTATAAAGCTAAGACAATGAGGAACAACTCTTATGTTGACCAGAAATTCATTTGAAATCTCCTTGAGGGGTAAAAATTGCTTGGAAGTCAAGTCACTTTCACAGACAAACTTTCAGATACCTCAGATGACCTGTAACTTGCAAGGACCATAACTTGAGTTCTATAAATCTCCTTGATGTCTTCCACCACTCAAATTAAAGGTCTTGAGATCCTCTACAAGTTTCATGTTAGCCAAGGATCCATTTGAAGCTTGTATTTTGACTTATCTTGCTTGGAAATTTGACCTAAATTAGGGGATTTTACCTAGAAACCCTAATTTAGAAACTCCTCTTCTCCTTGATTTCTCTTGAATTCTTATTGGCATACCACCATATCCTCTTCTACATGTCAAATGATGAACCCCACATCTCTCCAATAGACCTTAATGCCTTTCAATCAATCAATTGACCTAAAGTTGACCCAGGGTTGACCCAGATGAAACCCTAGTTGACTGTCTTCAACTGCAATTCTTGTGACCATACCAATGACTTGTCTCCTTCTCCAAATGATTTCCTAAGTCCTCCAAGATGCCCAGATACTCTCCATGCTCAATTCACAGCCCACAACTTACTTTGTTGATCCTCAGATACCCTCAGTTAGGAGATAGACTCAATGCTTGATCCACTGACTTCTCCAACTTTCAAATTCTTTTCTGATGACTTGAATGAGATTGAATCAGGATAATAACCTCTTGATAGGCCTCTAGAGATGAGAGTAATGATTGGTCCCCTGTTGGATGACTTGCTATGCTTATGCTATGCAGATGATTAGACTATGTACATGACTCTATATGCAAATGCTAATGATATTGAAACTTAAACCAAGTGAAATAGGTTGAGCAAATTTTAGGGTGCAACAGCTGCCCCTATTCAAGCGACTTGGACCCGATTGGGTGAAGAGCCCGGAGCCTTCAGACATTCGCGGTACGAGACGATTGAATACTAAGAACCCGGAAATTTGCCAACCGCAGAAATAAACTGCACCACTGCTTGAGGAACGACACTCATCAACTGAGTCTGACTGTTTACCGCAACCCACTGATCTCGTGCGGGGATTATTTTCATCAGCCTGAAAAAGACATTTATCATTGCAGGGATAAAATTTTGCTTGTCCACGTTAGGACGCCTGTGTCGTCAACACAAAGAAATCTCAACCAAACCTGACCACGTCAGGACTCTATCTACCGTCAACATGGAAAAATCACGGCGACTTCGCTAGGGATGACTCGTCTGCATTCTATCAGAAATAAATCGTCCATGTTAGGAATAAACTCTTCCACGCCAGGAATAACCATTGTCCACGTTAGGACTCATCTTTCCACGTAAGGAATAACTTCTTTCCACGCTAGGAATAACACTGCCCACGTTAGGACTCAACTTTCCACGTAAGGAATCTCCATCTTTTCCGCGTAAGGAAACCAACCTGATCTGAATCTGTCCACGTCAGGACTAAACTTTCCACGTAAGGAATAACTCGTTCTTCCACGTAAGGAATACAAACTCAATCTGCCCACGTAAGGACTCAAACTTGATATGTCCACGTAAGGACTCAATCTTTCCACGTAAGGAAACCAACTCCGTCCACGTAAGGACCCACCTTTCCACGTAAGGAACGAATCTGATATGTCCACGTAAGGACTCCATCTTTCCCCGTAAGGAATAAATCTTCTTTGTATCTGTCCACGTTAGGACTAAACTCTTCCACGTCAGGAACACATTGCCTTTCCCCGTAAGGAATCCCCATTTCTCCACGTAAGGGATCACCATTTCTCCACGTAAGGAATCAAATTTCTTTCGATTTGTCCACGTAAGGACTCACATGTCGACTTGCTGAAGAATTGTCCACGTCAGGACTCATGCACCTTCGACCCGTTGGGAAATAACTTGTCCACGTCAGGACTCACATCTTCATCTGATGAAATAATAGAACCTGTCCATGTTAGGACTTGCACATCTTCTACTTGCTGGGGAAATACGACTGTGTCCACGTCAGGACTCATACTTTGCCAACAACACGAAGAAGGATAAATTTGTCCACGTCAGGACTCTCGCATCTTGTCATCACAAAGAACTACAAACTTGTCCTCGTCAGGACGCACATTTCACCATCACGAATAAAGCTACCTGCTGGAAATAAATGGTCCACGTCAGGACACCAACATGAAGAGTAACCAATTTTGTCCACGTCCGGACTCCACCTTCGATCAATACCAAGAAATCAAATCCGTCCACGTTAGGACTAACACATATCGTCAAACTGAGGAAATGTCCGCGTCAGGACCCCCACTTCTCTTAGCACACGAAAAACCTGTCAATAAACCCGTCCACGTTAGGACTCATCCCTCCATTGGTCCGCAAACTTTTTATCACTGACGTTACAGCAGCTTTGAGGCTGACTCTACTGGGGATATTTGGAAACCAAACTTCCGGACACCTGTTCTGATAACCGGCGGTAGCCTCTGAAATTCTGGTTCGTGAAACCTTTTAATGCTGACGTAACAACAACTTTGCAGGAAACAATCCGCTGGTCGGACCGGAGAAACTTCAACAAGAAATCCTGGCGGGGAAATAAGTAACTCTGCTTGGGGACAAAGAGAAACTTATCCTGATAACTCAGTGGGGAGTAGCGCCAAAGCTGACACTCCGTTGAATGTCTCATGCCGAGACCTCGAATGTTTATTGATTCAACTGAGCGAGGGCTCTCTCTACCTGCAAGAGAAACAATACTTGAAACAAAAGGTTAGCCATCCTGGTTTATGCTTCTAAAATGCGTATGTTTGACACTGACGTAATGCTTCAATCGTCGTGGAAATGCCACGCGTGTTTATTTGGTGAATGCAAGTATGACACTATATGCCAATGCAATTGCAGACTCGAACTGCTGGGTACAGAAACTGCTTCAGCAAAATAAATGCTGAAGATAATGCCAACTCCGCTGGGGATAGCCAGATGCCACAGAATTATTCCGGCAAAATAAATGCTGGAAGAGTGAAGTCGACTCAGCTGGGAAGCTGGGAACTTAATACCAATCACCTCATTGAAGGAACACCTTGCTGGGGAATATATCTCTGCTGGAGAATGGCAGAGGCGCCGGGTATGATTGGACTTCTACTGGAAAGTGAACGGATATCACACGGTATTTTGACAAAATAAATGCCAGGACTCACACCTACTCTTCCGGGGAGAGTCTGAATCTTCGAGTTCCACTGGGAGGAATGAAAACCCTGGTTGAAAAGAGAACTCCGCTGGGGATGGGATGATTCTCTTGGGGAACATCCACTGGCTCCACTGGGGGAGAATAAATGGCCCTGCGGGGAAAGGTAAACTGTCTGAATATAGTTCCCAAATATTAATCTTCTGAGGCTAACCCACTCTGCGTGAGATAAGGAATCCTTCTGGGGGACACCACACTGTCTGCATACAGCCTACAATTTTGGGATCGTCAATTCTGCTGAGAATGAATGGCCTTGTTGGAGCGTGCCTTTTGGATATGCTACGACTAGCTAGGGAATTCGATCCTTCTTCAGGAGGTACATGCACGACCTGCGTGGGGGTCGAGTCTCTCGCTATTGCAATCTGTTGATTATTTTCCTCGTACGGCTATGAAACCTGCAACAACACAAACAAGACAAGACAAGCCTATGCAACCAAATCGATTCAGGTTAGTGACATTATTTTCAGTTAATTCAGAGCTTTAGCAATTGTTGGAAAGGGCCAGTGATGTTATACACATGCTAGTCTCAGTAAACTTAGGCGTTTTATCATGCACAAAACAGTAAAGAACCAGCATCAAGTACTGAATAACATATTTTATTGATTGGGCCCCTGAATGGGCGGAGTTTTGTACACGGGATGTAACTCCTGAAAAGAGGAAGCTACGCAAAACAAATACACAAGTATGCACAAGAAGCATAAATATTTTGGCAAATTAACTTTGTACGCATGTCGGCAACAGGATGCAGACGAACACCACGAGCTGATCCTCCTATGACTCGCCCGACTCCAATGCTTTCCCGATATCCACACTTCCGAAGAGATTGTATCCGATAATCGCCCCCTCGAATCTATTCTCCCGCACCAATGCTCAAATGTAATATCAAATTCGGGCCGCCGTCATTTGCTTTTCAAATCCCTAACTTTTGCGTGAACCGCCCTTTACGGGTTTTCAGTTCACCGGGATACCCCTTTTTGCCGAAGCCGCCCAATGTAGGTTTTCAACTTCGCGGGTGTACATTTTTTCCATTTTATCCCTAACTTTTGCCCGAACCTTTTATTCTGTTTTTGGTTCGCCAGGATGCCCCATTTTTGCCTGGACTCTCTTTTTTCTGTCCAGCGGGTCAATTTTAAGCAAAGTATTTTTTAACTGCGTCCGAATTCACAGGCGACGTAAAGTCTTCACCGTCCATAGTGGACAACAATAACGCTCCTCCTGAAAAGACCTTCCTGACAACGTATGGCCCTTCGTAGTTGGGGGTCCACTTGCCCCTGTGATCTGCCTGCGGCAGGAGAATCCTTTTCAGCACAAGGTCGCCCGTCTGAAAGCTTCGCGGATGTATCTTCTTATCATATGCTTTCTTCATTCGGCTCTGGTACAAACGACCGTATGCTAGAGAAGCTAGCCTCTTCTCATCCATCAAACTCAATTGGTTCAACCTGTCTTTCACCCATTCTGCCTCGTCTAGCTGAACATCTCGCAATACCCTCAGAGAAGGGATTTCAACTTCCAATGGCAATACCGCTTCCATTCCGTATACTAACGAGAACGAGGTTGCCCCGGTTGATGTGCGTACCGTCGTACGATAACCGTGCAAAGCAAAAGGTAGCATCTCATGCCAATCCTTATAGGTCACCACCATTTTCTGAACGATCTTCTTGATATTCTTATTGGCCGCCTCGACAGCGCCATTCATCTTGGGTCGGTAAGGGGAGGAGTTGTGATGTTCGATCTTGAAATTCTGACAGAGCTCCTTCATCATTTTGTTGTTCAAGTTTGAACCGTCGTCCGTGATTATCCGCTCGGGGATCCCATATCGGCAAATGATATCTCTCTTGATGAATCTGGCCACCACCTGCTTAGTTACATTTGCGTAAGACGCTGCTTCTACCCACTTGGTGAAATAATCGATTGCTACTAGAATGAACCTGTGCCCATTAGAAGCTGTCGGCTCGATCTTCCCAATCATATCAATTCCCCACATAGAGAACGGCCATGGCGATGACATCACATTCAGAGGACTTGGAGGCACATGGATCTTATCAGCATAGATTTGGCACTTATGGCACTTCCTCGCAAACTTGAAACAGTCAGTTTCCATAGTCAGCCAAAAATACCCTGCCCGCAGCAGCTTTCTCGTCATAGCATGCCCACCAGCATGCGTACCAAAGGTACCTTCATGTATTTCCTCCATGAGCAGCTTTGCCTCTCTTTCGTCTACACAACGCAACAACACCAAATTGTGGTTTCTTCTGTATAAGACGCCATCTGGATTCAAATAGAAATTACCCGCTAATCTCCTGAGAGTCTTCTGATCTTGACTGGATGCCCCAGTCGGATACTCTTTGTTCTTCAGGAAATTAAGGATATCAAAATACCACGGTTTATCATCAGATGCTTCATCAATAGCAAATACGAAGGCAGGCCTGTCAAGCCGAGAGATAATGATTCGGGGAGCCTCGTTCCAGAAGTTGACCTTGTACATGGAAGACAAAGTGGCCAGGGCGTCAGCCATTTGATTCTCGGCCCGCGGCACATGATGCAATTCAACCTTGTCGAAGAAAGGCAACAATCTCCTTGCATAGTTCATGTAATGTATCAAATTGGGCTGACGTGTCTCCCACTCTCCTTTGATTTGATTCACCACCAGAGTTGAGTCTCCATATACGTCCAGATTCTTGATTCGCAAATCAATGGCTTCTTCAAGCCCCATTATACAAGCTTCGTATTCGGCTTCATTATTGGTAACGACAAAGGTCAGTCGGGCAGTAAACGGGATGTGCGACCCGTGTGGCGTAGTGATGACTGCCCCAATTCCGCTACCGTAAGCATTCACAGCTCCGTCAAATATCATCTTCCATTTGGAACCCGGCTCTGGTCCTTCGTCTGGCAACGGCTCTTCACAATATTTCATCTTTAGGTACATGATATCCTCGTCAGGAAAATCAAACCTCATCGATTGGTAATCTTCAATAGGCTGCTCCGCCAGATACTCAGACAACACACTCCCCTTTATAGCCTTTTGCGAGACGTATTGGATGTCATATTCAGTCAAGACCATCTGCCAACGGGCAATTCTTCCTGACAACGCCTGCTTTTCGAACACATATTTGATAGGATCCATCTTCGAGATGAGCATGGTTGTATGATTCAGCATGTATTGCCTCAAACGCTTGGCGGCCCAGGCTAGCGCGCAACAAGTTTTCTCAAGCATTGAATATCGAGATTCACAGTCTGTAAATTTCTTACTCAAGTAATAGATCGCATGCTCTTTTCTCCCTGTCTCGTCGTGTTGACCGAGAACACAACCCATACTTCCCTCAAGAACCGTCAAATACATTATCAAGGGTCTGCCCGCCACTGGGGGTATCAAAATAGGAGGCTCCTGCAAATACTGCTTTATTTTATCGAACGCCTTTTGACAATTTTCGTTCCACGTTACAGCTTGATCTTTCTTCAACAGCTTGAATAATGGTTCACACGTAGCAGTTAGGTGAGATATGAACCGGGCGATGTAGTTCAACCTCCCTAAAAACCCGCGCACCTCTTTTTCTGTTTTAGGCGTCGGCATTTCTTGGATCGCTTTTATCTTAGCAGGATCGACCTCTATTCCTCTTCCGCTTACGATAAACCCCAGCAGCTTACCCGATCTCACCCCGAAGGTGCATTTGTTAGGGTTCAGTCTCAGCCTGAACTTTCTAAGCCTTTTAAATAACTTCAACAGATTCACCAGATGCTCCTCCTCCGTCTGGGATTTGGCAATCATATCGTCAACATAAACTTCGATCTCTTTATGCATCATATCATGGAAAAGAGTCGTCATCGCACGCTGATATGTTGCCCCAGCATTTTTCAAACCAAAGGGCATCACTTTGTAGCAAAATGTTCCCCAAGGCGTTATGAAAGTGTTCTTCTCCATATCTTCTGGCGCCATTTTAATCTGATTATAGCCTGAAAAGCCATCCATGAAGGAGAATACGGAGTATTGAGCAGTATTATCAACTAGCACATCGATATGAGGAAGTGGAAAATCGTCTTTTGGGCTTGCTCTATTCAAATCTCTATAATCCACGCACATTCGAACCTTGCCGTCTTTCTTTGGCACTGGTACGATGTTAGCAACCCATGAGGGATATTTTGTCACAGCCAGGAAACCAGCATCCCACTGCTTTTGAACTTCCTCCTTGATCTTTACTGCCATGTCTGGTCTTGTTCTGCGAAGCTTTTGCTTGACCGGCGGGCATTCTTCTTTCAGTGGCAGACGGTGCACAACCATATCTGTATCGAGCCCTGGCATATCTTCATACGACCAAGCGAATACATCACTATACTCTCGGAGCATTTCAACCAGTCTTCGCTTGATATCGCTCTGCAGTGCGGCTCCGATACGAATATTCTTCTCAACCCCTTCCGACCCCAAGTTGATAATTTCGATGACCTCTTCGTGAGGCAGAATGATTCTTTCCTCTTGCTTCACCAACCAAGACAGTTCTTCAGGAACGTCACTATCTTCGACAACCTCTTCTTCGGCCTGGAATACTGGGTGCTCAAAGTCGGGACGAGTCATAGGCGGTTCAAGGATGTCATCTGAAAATGTTATCCTGCAAAAGGAATGGTTACGTGCTTCAAAATGCGTATAAAGCGAATAACCACGTTGCCATTTTATTGCAAAACAAGAAAAACAGAGATTACAGTATTTGCACATGAAAAAATGCCATTTATTTAATGATTAACACGCAATGTTCATAACAACACAACCCTAAGCAAGTCACGATGCCCCGGGCAAGACATCAGATTATTCAACAATTAATAAAGCAAAGCATTACTGTTTAAGAGTCACAGGAACAAGCTCCTGAATAGACCAGTTGCACAGTCCCTGTCCTGGCGTGCTTGGCTGAATCCAGGCATCCATATCACAGTCGCTGTCTCCTTCGTCAGACTCTGAAGTAGCGTTGATGGTTTCATGACATACTCCACTGGCAGAGATGGTTATTGGCCCTCTGAAACGGGGTGCTCCCACAGCAGGTGTTGATGACGACGGTTGGTATCCCAGCCCGAACCGGTCCATCTTCACAGGAATATCCAGCACTTTGCCCCAGCCCTTTGCTTCTCCTGCCTCCACCAGAGCTTGAGCTTCTTTATACGACGAGACGACTATCTCTGACACTTTGCTCGGCCCGGGACCTTTATCCTTGATACGCAACCCTTCAAATGCCTGGCAGGGTGTTTCGTGGATCTCTCCGTCGACCTCCACATACTTAAATGACGACAGATGGCTGACCAGGATGTCTTCTTCTCCGCATACGGTGACTACGCTGTCTCCGACCATATATTTCAACTTCTGATGCAGGGTAGAAGTGACCGCCCCAGCCCCATGAATCCAGGGTCTTCCGAGCAGACAGCTATACGCAGGCTGTATATCCATGATATAAAATTCAGTGGCGAACACCTCCGGCCCCACCTGCAGAGGCAATGTTATCGATCCAAAGACTGTTCTTCGCGTGCCATCAAACGCTCTGACTACCAAGTCACTGGGCGTGCACAGGATTCCTCTGACATCTAGCTTCATCATCGCCTTCTTGGGCATCACATTCAGAGACGATCCGGTGTCGACCAATACATGCGACATTACTGATCCTCTACACTCGACAGATATGTGCAGCACCATATTATGATCTCTCCCTTTCGGGGTTAAATCGAAGTCGGTAAAGCCCAAGCTGTGGCCTGCATTTACATGTGCCAGCACTCCTTCCAGCTGATTTACAGAGACGTCTTGGGGTACAAAAGAAGTATCCAGGACTTTCAACAAAGCATTTCTGTGAGCTTCAGAACATAAGAGCAACGACAGGATAGATATTTTGGACGACGTCTGTTGCAGATGCTCCACAATCTTATAATCACTTTTTCGAATCAAGCGCATAAACTCTTCTACCTCTTTCGATGCCGATTCTTTATCGCTTGCTTGCACTGGGATATTCTCAACCATCTTCCCTTTTCCTTTTGCTAGTCTTTCGGCCTCCACTTCAGGTGATATAAAGATCCTACCACTCCTTGTCATACCTCCTGAACCAACAACGTTATCGACAGTCTCAGCTGGCTGCTTATTAACATCAATCTTTATCCCGTCACAATACACCTCCAACCCATATGACCATGGGACTGCTTTCGTGTTCTCGTACGGGATTGGTCCGGCCTTAGCTATGGTGATCGGTGGTCGCTGGACCGGTGTTGCAATAGTGATTGTCTTCCGAGGAATTGTTACAGTGGCCACATCACTCTGATCATCTGCTACTGCCCCTGCAGGCTCTTCAGTTGCTGCTCGGTCAAACTGCAATGTGCCTTCATCAATTAAAGCCTGAATGCCTTTCTTCAAATCATCACACCCCCCAGCTAGGGTCCAGCATTCTAAGCAATACTCGTCACATCCTGGATAAACACCCCCTAGCAACAATCTGCTTTTTATCTCGTTCAGCGGCGTCTTTAAATCGTCGACATTCATAATCAGATTCAACCCTTCCTCAGTCAGAATGGCGTTTGCCCCATGATTAGGCATGGGTTTCTGCACTATATTCGGACCGGCCGTTCCGAAATTGATAGTCTTATTGTCCAAAAGATCCTGCACAACATGCTTAAAAGCATGGCAACCCTCTATATCGTGGCCCGGAGCCCCAAAATGGAACTCACAGTGCCTGCTTGCGTCATAACCATACGGAGGAGTTCCCGTTATAGGTGCCAGAGTTCTCTTCTCTACCAGGTTCAAACCCAACAATATCTGCAACAAATCAGCATACGTTGAGGGAGGCTTCTCAAACACTCTTCTTGGTTTACCACCCTGGAATCTTCGCTGAGCCTGCTGCGCACCCTGCTGAGGCTGCTGCTGCTGCTGCATTGGTTGCTGCATTGGCTGCTGCTGAAACGGTTGTTGTGGTTGCTGATACGGGATAGTAACACTCGCCACCTGCTGCGGCTGATGATATTGGTTTCGTCCCCTGCCTCGGCCTCCAAATACTGCGCTTGCCTCGCCCTGACGGCGCCCACCAAAAGCCTTCCTATTACTGCCAGATGCAGTTGACTCCTCAGCCTGGAATTTTCCTTGTTTAATGTTACGTTCAATCTTTTCTCCCATCAGAATTAAGTCTGAAAAACTGGCCAGAGATGTATGAAACAACATGTCATGAAACAAGCCTGTGAATGTGCCGACGAACATGTCATTCATTTCCTTGTCTTCTAAAGGAGGACGGACCCTGGCAGCCATATCGCGCCACCTTTGCGCGTACTCTTTAAAGCTCTCCCCCTTTTTCTGCGACAGTCCTGTCAATTGGACCCGATTGGGCGCCAAATCGCTGTTATACTTGTAGTGAGCTACAAATGCCTCTGCCAATTGCTTCCATGTCTTGATGTTGGTTGGCTCCAACCCCATGTACCACTCTAGGGAAGGACCTGACAGACTATCTTGAAAGAAATGCATTAGCATTCTCTCATCAGTTGAGTATGCAGACATCTTTCTGTAATAAGCCCGCACGTGCACTTTCGGACATGTGTCCCCTTTATACTTATCAAACGTGGGAGCTTTGAATTTAATTGGCACCCTCAAGCCAGGTACCAGACCCATTGTTGCCATGTCCAAGCCCACAGCACTTTGGTTCAGGACCCCCCTCATCTGCTCTTCCAGCATTCTGATCTTCTGGGAGTCATCCATCGGCCCTTCGAAACCTCCGCCGGAGAAAGCGTCCTCCTGCTGATCTTCTTGCCACATACCATTCCCAGCTCCATACCCATCATATCCATTATTACGGCCAGCCCTGATCTGATTCATCACCGGACCTCGGCCTCTGTTGCCGTACCCTTGAACACCTCCAGCAGGCCCAAAAGCCATTAACCCAGCGCCGTTCCCATTTCCGAAACCTCCGTAACCCTGATTGACCACACCATAACCATCTTGCCCAAAGCCTTGAGCATTGAAACCATATTTCCCAGCGTTGTCGAATCCCTGATCGTTGAACCCGAATCCAGCATTGCCAAAGTCGTTGCCTCCCATATTATCACCCAAGTTGACATCACCAAGCCCAACGTTATGGACGGCAGTCTCGTTCCCAACTCCGACATTACCATTCCCAGCAGCGGTAGCGTTGTTGACATTAGCGGCAGGTATGTTGACTACAGGTGGAGCCACTGGCGTGGGAGTGTCGTCTCCATGAACAGTATCGACTCGCACAGACTGATGATCCTCATTACCGTGACCAGCATTTCGGGCCAACAGAGGTTGGACCATGGCTTGCAAATTCTCCTGACCTTTTGCAATAGCTTCCATGGTCTGCATAAAGAGAGCTAGCTTCTCGCGCACATCTTGCATCTCGTTCTGCATTTGATCCATGATTCTTCGACAGTTGGTGCGAGTGGAATAGCGGTGCGGGTGCTGATCTGCAATCCTGAAAATACCTGGTACAGAGTAGGAAATAAGACACCATCCAAAGATTACCTGTAATGCAATATGGATATGAATGCAATGCAATGTATGTGTCTGTGCATTAGGGAAATTCATTCCCCGATTCTAGTGTGAAGGTGTCGGTGCAATGACAGTGCTAGAAATACAGAGATCGGAGTTCAATCACAGAAAGCCTCATATATTGCAGAGAAACCAATAAGCCAAGAATACAATGTCACTGAGAGTACAATAAGAAGGCATGACCTCAACCAACAATCCTAGCGATGGTCAGCACTATGCAAATAAAGCATACAAGTCACTACATGAAATGATCAAACCCTCCCATAAGTCTGGTACTCTTCTAGCAACTTCTTGGTCTCCGGATGGCTTGGTCGAGCAAGCAGCCCTTCAACAAGTTGGTTTCTCCTCTTGAGAACGCGTCGCACGTCTTCAGCAGTTTCCTCCCATGCCCCTTCTCCGAAGCGATCTTCTAGTTTACGCTTCTGAGACACGACTTCATCTCTGCCTTTGATGGCCTTGTTTAGTGCATTCTGGAGACTGTACCGGGTCATCACTTCTTCTTCACACTTCTTGATGCTGGACTTCAACTGCTCTTCGAGGTCGGAGATTTGCTGCTTCAACTTATCCTCCCTCTTCTTATTGTTGGTGAGCGTGGCATTCCAGGTCTTATTGCAAGAAGAGATCTCTCGGTGAGCAATGTCAAGCGCTTTCTTCTTGGATTCAAGCATGTCATGGGAGCTTCTGAACTCTTGCCCCAGACGTTCGCGCTTCTTCCTCTCCTCAGTCAACTCAGCCCCTAACCTGTTCATTAGCTCAATCTGCTGTTGGAAAGCATACACGGCCTTGTTTTTCTCACTGCGTATCTGGGCTAGCTCCTGCTCTAACCCTTCGTTGATTTTCATCAAGGCTTCTTTTTCTTTCACAACTTGCTCGTAGGCCTCCCTGGAAACAGTAGTTGGCTCTGCTACCGGAATAGGAACAAGGATTGGTGCATCTGGAAATGGCATCCGCAATTGACTTGCTCTATCCTGGATCCAAACCCTGTATGGCGCATAGGCCTGACAGTCGTTCTTTCCTAACAACGGCTTCCCTCTTCGGTTAATACGCGTCCAGGCATGCTGCAGCTTGGCCAATAACTCCCCCTTCAAATCTCCGGTGAAGTACAGAGATTCATGTACTTCTTCCTTCTTCGGTGGGTTCTTCAGCGCATATCCGAACTGACAGACCAACAGGGATGGGTTGTAGTTGATACACCCCTTTCTTCCTATCAACGGCACATTAGGGTACCCATAACAACTGAATATAAGCTCAGATCCCAACAGATCTCTATCAAACCACTCGACGTCCTCGGAAGATAGCCTCATCAGGCGCTCTGACCAGCTAGCGGTGGTTGCACTTTCCACAAAAGACCCCTTCGTGGGAAGATGACTTTTGAACCACATATTCAATAGAGGAGCACAGCAGTAAACAACCTTTCCCCTTCTGTTTTCGTTCTTGTAGTGCAGGGAGTGGTAGAAGTCTCCAATCAACGTTGGCACTGGATTGCCGGCAGCAAATAGATGGAAAGCGTCCAAGTCTACGAAATTGGGCAAGTTAGGGAATAGCACAATCCCATAAATGCATAGAGCCAAAATAGCATTGAAAACCACCCAACATCCGCTCTTGGCATACTCCTGAGCCTTGCCAACCAGGAAATCAAGAGAGAACCCTGAAACCCCAAGCCAAGAAGTCACTAACAGTTCTGCAGCGTCCATATGCAAAGCTTTGGCTAAGTCCTCCAACTTGGGCTCAGCAGCAGAGTGAATAAAGGGGACCTTGTTCTGCATGGGTAGCTCAGTAAAATCCACATACTCCTCAATGGTAGGCCCTAGAATGAAGTCAGCAAACGTAAAGCATCTCAATGCGGGGTCATAGAACTGCATCAAGGTGTACAGCCCGTTCATCTCATCAGCGGTGGGCTTGCAGACTAATCTCAGTAATCTCCCATGACTCATTCTGAAGCTTCTCCTAACCTCCTCATCAGCAAGAGATATCAGGCCAAGCAAAGAAGTAATATCAGGTGAAGGCAGCTTATACGCAACTGTTTTCCTCAAACCAGCCATAATCAATACTCAGAAGTCTGGGCACTAGAATCGGAGGATATGCAAATGCACCTGCAACACAGACACACGTTAATGGGATGCAATGATAATGAGTATGCAAACAGTGCAATGCAAATAACATGCAACAGGGACCAACTGCCGTAGCTGAATAGCCTGAACCATATCAAGAAGTCTCAGATAGACTCTATAGAAGTCCTCAAACCCTGGTCTCAGATAGACCTGAAACAAAGCTCCGACAATGGTCTCTGACAGACCTCAAACCATAACTCCAACTAGTCTCTGGTAGACCTCAAGTCACATCTCCAACTGGTCTCTGACAGACCTTATAACTCACCATAAATACCCAGGATCTCTGATCCAGGAACAAACCGGTAGTCTGAAGGCCTAGTTACCTGCATAACCCCAAACCCTCTCACAGGTGGATGTCCTAGTAACTGACAAAGGTATGGCGTCCTATGCGGTCGTCGGCGTCACAGACTTTCAGGGTTGATGATACGATTCCCAGAAGGAGTGGCATCATCAAATCCTGAAGAGGCCTCACTTAGCCAACTTCCAAATGATCGGTTCCCGGAGTCGACAATTCAACTAACCAACAACCCCTTCGACCCAAAGGGTAGAAAAAGAAGCCAACCAGAAGAACCTCGTCCGAGTGTAGATTTTGTGGGACACTAATGCAAGCAAAGCCGGCACGCGCCCACTACTTTCTACTCTAATTCTAAGTGCACTCAAGCCCAGGTCCGGCTTATCTCTCAATCATAGAACACCCGTCACACCCCAATACAACAATAATAACAATAATATAATGCTGAAAGTAAATGACAGAAAAAGTAAATCCATACAAAATCCTCGACGGGAAAACAAGCGTTAGGATTGACTCGCTCAAGGGACGTTGGATCCCAAATGCATAAGGAACTATCGCAGTCCTTAGCAGCCAGGGGACGTTGGATCCCCAGCAGAGTCGCCAGCTGTCGCTACTGCGAAAATCGGCGCCGGCTGAACAGAAGAGTCGCCACCGTGCATTATTTATCCCACGGGAGGGAAAGGAAACGCTCAGAGTAAACCTCGCACAACACGGGAAAGGTATGGTCGTCGCAACCAAAACCTGGGTTCGGGAGTCGGTTACGCAAGGGGAAGGTATTAGCACCCCTCACGTCTGTCATACTCGACGGGATCCACGCTTGTTTTCTAGTACGGATTGTTATTCTATCTACTCTACAGGTCTGGGGTTAAAAGAAAATAAAATGACTCGGCAAAGTATCGCACTTTATGCCTACGTATTCCCGTCTGGAACGAGAAATCAGAGTCAACGTAGTTCGCCTACCTACGGGAAAGGAGGGGAAGGTTGCTCGCTAGGATATCGCATCCTATGCCTACGTACTTTCATACGGCATGAAAGATCAGAGCAAACGTAGTTCGGGCCACGTACGACACAAGTCTGTCTGTTTTAATTTTATTCCTTCTGAAAAAGGGTTTTCTGATTAACAGGTCCAAGCGGACAAAAATGACATTTTGATGAGTTCACATTCTTTTACGGAAGAAGTGTCTTTTATTGTGTTTGAAATCTTTATGTGTTTTTCTGTTTGTTTTGAGAAAGAAGAGACAGAACTCTATCCTACGGTTGCGAAGGGAATCAAACTAACCTAATGTTATCATGCATGGGTTAAGACCTAGTGTCTATCATGCTCCTCTCTTGCGCAGAGAGAAACAGAGATCCTAAGGGATAAAAGGAAACAGAAACAATAGCATATATACAATAAAGCAGTAAAATGCATGGATGCAGCAATACAAGCGAGGCAAGGGAGTCCCACTCAACCTCGAACCTAGAAAACAATAGGCAAAAGTGAACATACTTCACTTTCAACCCGACAGGGTAAACAACAAACAATACAGTCCAGAAAACCAATCAATACATCAAGAATGAAATACAACAAAAATAAACAGCTACA
Organism: Lathyrus sativus; assembly: GCA_963859935.3. Taxonomy (NCBI): domain Eukaryota; kingdom Viridiplantae; phylum Streptophyta; class Magnoliopsida; order Fabales; family Fabaceae; genus Lathyrus; species Lathyrus sativus. The sequence continues at coordinate 660,032,051 of OZ012735.1, forward strand.
GCAGCTCTGCATCAATATCTGTCTTCAAGTCATCACCAAACAGCTACAAGCTCCAGCAAGTATCACTCACCCTCTCCACAACCTTCAAGCAAGGTCCTTATCATCAGTCTCCAATCTGCAATGGCTTTTCTTCCAGTCTCAATCTTCAGGATGAACATCAGTCAACAAGATGAAGTGAATGAATGTTAGACAGTCAATTACCTACCAAGGGTGGTTCATTAACTGTTAACATTAAACAGAAAGTTTCCCCTCAAAAGTTCTATCTTTCAAATACATTCACTGATCCTTCCAAAGGAAGGAGGTGGGTATTTGATAGAGACTTTGAATCATAAGGAAAGGATGGATGCAGACAAAGCATTCCATGTTTGAGAAACAAACTTTCTAATCTAGAGCTCTGCCTAGCTCCTAAACCCTAATCTCCTCAACAGCTGTTAGCAGGAATCTCCTCTTCAACTCTGGAAGTTGGTCTTCAGTCTCTGGATCTCCCATGGCTTCATCATCACAAGTCTTCAGCTCTCCCAATCCCCAGACAATCCCAATACCCACACAGACAAACAATAATCCCCAGAGGGCACACCACACCAATCAGTCAAATACAAACAGTAATACCAATAGCAGTAGGGGAATCCTATTGATCTCTAAGGGATATAATAACTACCCATAGCCCCTATAGTCCCATATCTAAAATATTCAATCTCTAAGTCCTAAGGGAAATGACCTAATTCACCTAAATCATCACTTAAACCCTAATTTTATTCATGTTGTTCAAACCTAAACCAATCACCTAAAATTAATTCCTAAAAATATGAACTAAATTGTATGCACAAGCTAATCTTATCTACTAATCAACCTAAAAAGAATGGGTGAAAAATATCAAAGCAACTATTAGAACAAAATTTATCAAAATCATGTATAAAATGAAACACCTAAAATAGGCATTTATTTGGAAAATATGGGAAAAATATCAAATAAAAATAAAATGCAATTTTTATTTTTTATAATTTTCTAGACACCTTGAAGAAATTAATGCAAAAAGAATCATTGAAAAATATGAAGTTTATGATTTATTATGATTTTTTTAAAGGATGAGAAAATATTAAAGAAATTAAAATGACAAAATAGGAAATAAAAGGAGAGGGGGGTCTGAATAGCCAACGCGCTCAGTTGTTTTTCCAGGTAGGCCACAGAGCAGGGGTGTCATTAGCAAGATACGCAAGGCCCAGGAAGCAATCAGAAACAAACAAAAAATAAAAAGGTACAAACGGTGCAGATAGTAAAATTCACAGTTCATTTTATTGGGCCTTGGCTGAGAGGGGTACGAATAGCAAGGGAAGCTTGAGCCCATTCAGAAACTTAAATGAAACGGGGCGTTTTGGTGCCCAGGGTTTCCCTCCGTTTCATCTTTAAACGTGGACCACACGATCAAGGCCTGAGTCAATGAGGAAGACCTCATCCAACGGATATCACGCGTCTTCTCCAAATGGCTAGGGTTTCTGCCATGGAAGCTCCATGCACAAGCTTGCAAACCAGATCTTCCACCTTCCCTCACGCCCTCAATTCTCCATGAAAGCTCGCGATGTAAAGAGCAAAGATGCTCTAATTTCTTCCCTCTACACAACCGTGCCATCATCTCCTTCTAAAACTCACTCCAAAAACAAACCCGATGAACATAACAGCTGAGTTTAGCTATTTTCACCTGATATCAACTCTTCTAATTCTCTCCAATCTTGACCCTAGCCTAATCTACATTTCATGCTGAACAAATTAAGCTAAAAAACTAAGGTCCTCGTGCCATATTCTTGATGTTACAAGCTCTAACAGTTTTGATGCACCATTAACAACCTTCATGGAACTTCTTCAAACTCACCAAAATCAATCATCTACTTATGCTTAACCATTCTAACCTAATAACTATCCATGATTCTAGCTAATTCAGCCAATTCGAAGAAAAACTAACCTGGTGCAAATTCTTGAAAACAGGTGCTAAAATCCTTGGATTTGATGCTTGTGATGAGTGGAAAATGATCAAGGAACTGGATTATGAATTCTGTATGCAAAGAATCTTGTCCAATCCTTCTGAATTCAGCAATCCCAAAGTTCTTGCACCTTGGATGTTAAAGTTCTATGGCACGATTCTTGCTCAATTCCACCAAATGAATATGTGAATTCTGATCCTTGGATGATGATGATGATGATCAAATCAAGAAAAATGGAAATTGATGAGAATTTGAGAGAGTTTGTGATGCTTTTGCAAATTGGAGAAAGTGAGTGAAACTTGTGGTTTTGAGAAAATGTAATCACCAACCATGGCATGAACCATCTCATATCAATATATACATGTCCTTAGAACCTCCTAGAAACTTGGAGAAGCTTCCCATGTGTGATTTCCCTTGGATTTGGTTTATGTATCTTCCATTACAAGTAACCTTGAATAACTCCCAAAGTGTGAACCAAGCTCAAAATTATACTTTAGCCAATGTTCTCAAAATGATCTTTCCATTCAAAATGACCTATAACTTCACCTCATTTGGCCAAAATATGAAAAATCTCATTTTTAAGTCCATTTTTATTCATTAAATCCAACAATTTTGAAACCTTATGCTATGAATCTTTCCAATCTCTCATGGTCACTTTTATAGACTCAAAATGTCATTTGGAACAAGTTTGATGTTGTAAAGTTTTCCATTTGAAGCTTCCTTGTATGAGTTTTGGGCATAGGTTGAAATGACCTGTAATTCTCAGATGACCAAAATACCCTTTGCTTACCAAGACCATAAGTAGAGTTACATAAATCATATGAAGGCATACCATACCATTATATAAAGCTAAGACAATGAGGAACAACTCTTATGTTGACCAGAAATTCATTTGAAATCTCCTTGAGGGGTAAAAATTGCTTGGAGGTCAAGTCACTTTCACAGACAAACTTTCAGATACCTCAGATGACCTGTAACTTGCAAGGACTATAACTTGAGTTCTATAAATCTCCTTGATGTCTTCCACCACTCAAATTAAAGGTCTTGAGATCCTCTACAAGTTTCATGTTATCCAAGGATCCATTTGAAGCTTGTATTTTGACTTATCTTGCTTGGAAATTTGACCTAAATTAGGGGATTTTACCTAGAAACCCTAATTTAGAAACTCCTCTTCTCCTTGATTTCTCTTGAATTTTTCTTGGCATACCACCATATCCTCTTCTACATGTCAAATGATGAACCCCACATCTCTCCAATAGACCTTAATGCCTTTCAATCAATCAATTGACCTAAAGTTGACCCAGGGTTGACCCAGATGAAACCCTAGTTGACTGTCTTCAACTGCAATTCTTGTGACCATACCAACGACTTGTCTCCTTCTCCAAATGATTTCCTAAGTCCTCCAAGATGCCCAAATACTCTCCATGCTCAATTCACAGCCCACAACTTACTTTGTTGATCCTCAGATACCCTCAGTTAGGAGATAGACTCAATGCTTGATCCACTGACTTCTCCAACTTTCAAATTCTTTTCTGATGACTTGAATGAGATTGAATCAGGATAATAACCTCTTGATAGGCCTCTAGAGATGAGAGTAATGATTGGTCCCCTGTTGGATGACTTGCTATGCTTATGCTATGCAGATGATTAGACTATGTACATGACTCTATATGCAAATGCTAATGATATTGAAACATAAACCAAGTGAAATAGGTTGAGCAAATTTTAGGGTGCAACACCGTGTTCAACCACCATTGCTGACTAAGGAGTTAACTGACATGTTTATGGGAACTCTACAACCTCAATACTTGGACCGCATGCTCGGGTCCAGTTTCCCTAACTTTGCTGAAGTGGTGTCAATAGGTGAAAGAATCGAGAGTACTTTGAAGAAGAACAAGGCTGCGGTCCCGATGAATGGGGGGAGGAAGCCTTTTGTGAAGAAAAGGGAAGATGAAACTAATGCCGTGATGAGAGGACGAGGAGATAGAGCTTCAGTGAACATCCAATATCCGCAAGTAGCTGCAGTAGCCCATGCTCCTTATCAACAGCCAGCTCAATAGCAGAATCAGCAGCAGAATTATCAGAGAGTTCCTCCACCGCAATATCATAATGCTCTGGCTCAAAGACAACAAAGGCCGAGACAGCCAAGAAGACAACTTGACTCGTTGCCTATGTCATATGGACAGATCTTTACTCAGCTAAATCAGAGTGGACACCTAATGTTGCGATATTTACGTCCAGCAACTTTTCCATACCCCCCTGGGTACGACGCGAACGCCCATTGCGAGTTTCATAAGGGAGCCCCTGGACACTCCATAGACAACTTCTATGCGTTTCAAAACAGGGTGCAAGACTTGATAGAGTCCAAAGATCTCACTTTTACACCTAGAGGTGCCAACATTACGAAGGATCCGTTACATAAACATGGAGGTCCTTCTGTCAATGTTGTGGAAGAAAGTAGTAGTTTGACACTAATTACGAATGTTGAAGATGTCCGTACTCCGATGGCCGTTATTGGAGAATAATTGAAGAAAAGTGGGATGATTCCCCAAAAAGAAGTGGAGAATTTGACTGACGAAGTGGTAAAGATACATCTGCAAAGGTTCTTAGAGCATGGGATAATACAGATAGAACGTAGAGACTCGAATGTGTCTGCCATTGACATTCAGTATGACGAAACAGATGCTAGGCGATTTCGACCGGCGCTAGTAGTCTTGCAGTATGATCCTTTGGAAGCCTTTCAACAGAGGGCCGCCCGACCAGCACCCGTGATTCTGCAATATGATGAAGATGACGTCAATAGACAAAGAGCAACACGACCAGCTCCAGTGGTAATAGAGTATTTTGTCAATAAATCTGAGCCCAAAGTTTTTAAACAGAGGCCAGAGAGAATAGTGATTGAGTATGACGCTGCTAAATGCGATGCAGTTGTTGGGCCTAGTGGGATGACCCGTAGCGGTCGTTTATTTGCCGCCAAACCAGTGGAAGTGCCAGCCAGAAATAAAGAAAAAGCTACAATTGAACTGCCAAGTGTTGAGCCACCTGTTGAGGTGTCGTCACCAAAGGCAGCAGTTACACCAAAGGAAGCTGAGGAGTTTTTGAAGATCATTAAAAAAAGTGACTATAAAGTGATTGATCAACTAAACCAGACTCCTGCCAGAATTTCCATGCTCTCGTTGTTACTTAATTCAGAGGCCCACAGGTTATCTTTAATGAAGGTGTTGAGCGCTGCGCATATTGCTAAAGACATCATCGTAGCCCAGTTCGATGATGTGATAGCTAGCGTAACAACCAGAAACTTTCTTGGGTTTAATAATGATGACTTGACTGTAGAGAAGAGAAACCACAATAAAGCTCTCCATATTTCTATCAAGTGCCAAGACACATTGATATCCCGAGTCTTAGTGGATACAGGTTCTTCTTTGAATGTGCTTCCCAAGATCACCCTGGAGAGAATGCCAGTAAAAGGAGTTAGCATGAAGCCGAGTGCTCTGGTAGTCAAAGCTTTCGATGGTTCTAGGTGTGCTGTGTTTGGTGATGTGGACTTACCAATAAAAATCGGACCAACTGTCTTCACCATTACTTTCCAAGTAATGGATATTTATCCAGGGTACAGCTGCCTTTTAGGGAGACCTTGGATCCACTACGCAGGAGCTGTTACCTCCACCCTTCACCAAAAGCTAAAATTTGTCAGTAACAACAAGGTAGTTCAGATTGGAGGGGAGGAGGATATCTTGGTAAGCCACTTGACGTCCTTCAGGTACATTGAAGTTGAAGGGGAAATGGTGGAAACGCCTTTTCAATCTTTTGAAATGGTGAATACATTAGCGGTGCAACGAATTTCAGAGGGTCAGAGTTCAAGATCAGCAATGGCCTCTTATGAAGAAGCTAAGATGGTTGTAGACAAAGGGAACGCCCAAGGCTGGGGCAAAATGGTGGAAGTGGCTGAAAAGTTCGACAAATTTAGGCTAGGATACCATCCTTCGTCCAACACTGTGACGATTGCATATGGCAAGAAGCAGATTCCTCATGTGGCAGAAGTCTTCAAGAGCGCTGGGCATATCTTCGACCATACCTCCGCCATGGTAATTGAAGATGGGATTGATGACAAAGAAGCTTCTGCAAGCTGGATCCGACAGGCCGAACCTGGTGAAGAATTGAATAATTGGAAGACCATCGAAATACCCCAGTTTTTCCCTCTTCAAAAGTAAAGTTTTAATTGATTTTCAAAAACCCTACGCTCTGCCCAAGGCGTAGTGGAGCTTTGTATCGGCCCCCCTGATGTTTCGAAACATGTTTAACATGAATAAATTTTGATTTGCATTCAATTCTTGCTCATTTTCTTTTCTATTTTTTCATAATTAATGGCATTTCTTTCGCGCACTCACTTTCCTAAATAAGCTGCATAAATCATAATCATGCAGAGACACTACCGAGGTCCTTGATATCGACACTGCTGTAGGCCTTTATGATTTTGATTGTCCAATATACCGAGCGGATGAGGAAGACGAGAATGAGCTCCCCAACGAATTGGCTAGGTTGCTGCAGCAAGAAGAGAAGGTCATTATGCCGCATAAAGAGGATGTCGAGGTTATCAACCTGGGTTCAGAAGAAAATAAAAGGGAGATAAAGGTTGGAGCGTCTCTTCAAGTTGTTGTCAAGGTAAAGCTGGTAGGGCTCCTCCGAGAATATGCTGATGTATTCGCATGGTCGTATCAGGACATGCCTGGTCTAGATACGAACATTGTTGTACACAAACTGCCACTCAAAGAAGAGTGTCATGCCGTCAAGCAGAAGTTGAGAAGAACTCACCCTGATATGGCTCTGAAAAATCCGTGATGAGGTCCAAAAACAATTCGATGCAAGTTTTTTAGCAGTGGCCAAATACCCGCAATGGGTTGCAAATATCGTTCCCGTACCGAAAAAAGATGGAAAGATCCGTATGTGTGTGGATTACCGCGACTTAAACAGAGCAAGTCCTGAAGACGATTTTCCATTGCCTCACATTGATGTGTTGGTAGATAATACAGCACAGTTCTCCGTTTTTTCCTTCATGGATGGATTCTCTGGTTACAATCAAATTAAGATGAATCCAGATGACATGGAAAAGACCACGTTCATTACACCATGGGGCACATTCTGTTACAAGGTAATGCCATTTGGGTTAAAGAACGCTGGGGCAACATACCAACGTGCAATGGTGACACTTTTTCATGATATGATTCATAAAGAGATCGAGGTGTACGTTGATGATATGATTGCTAAGTCCCAGACTGAAGAGGAGCATCTGGGTAATCTGGAAAAGTTGTTCGCCAGACTAAAGAAGTTCAAGTTGAGACTTAATCCCAACAAATGTACATTCGGGGTGCGGTCTGGAAAGTTGTTGGGCTTTATCGTAAGCCAAAAAGGGATTGAGGTGGATCCTGATAAAGTAAGGGCGATTCAGGACATGCCTGCACCAAAGACCGAAAAGGAGGTCCGTGGATTCCTAGGGAGGTTGAATTATATCGCAAGATTTATTTCACATCTCACAGCCACTTGCAAGCCAATTTTTAAATTACTCAGGAAAGATCAGCCGGTTGTGTGGAATGATGAATTCCAAGGGGCATTTGATGCAATCAAAGAATATTTGCAAGAACCACCGATCTTGATACCACCAGTTCCTGGAAGGCCGCTCATTATGTACTTAACTGTGCTAGAAGAGTCCATGGGTTGCGTATTAGGACAATAAGATGATTCGTGTAAGAAAGAGCATGCTATATACTATCTCAGCAAAAAGTTTAACGACTGTGAGACTAGATACTCTTTGCTTGAGAAGACTTGTTGTGCACTTGCATGGGCTGCTAGACGACTCAGACAATATATGCTGACGCACACCACATACTTAATCTCCAAGATGGATCCAATCAAATACATCTTCGAGAAACCTGCTCTTACCGGTAGGATAGCCCGGTGGCAAATGCTTCTATCTGAATACGACATCCAATACATTACTCAGAAAGCTATAAAGGGCAGTGTGTTAGCAGATCATTTGGCCCATCAGCCTGTGGAAGAGTACCAACCTTTGAGATTTGACTTTCCAGATGAGGATATCATGGTGGCAATAGATTACGAGGAGCCAGGGCCAGATGAAGGTCCGAAACCAGGAGAGCGATGGACTCTTATGTTTGATGGTGCGTCTAACTCTTATGGACATGGAATTGGGGCAGTGATTACATCTCCCAAGAATTTTCACTTGCCGTTTACGGCCAAACTCTGCTTCCCGTGCACTAATAATATAGCAGAGTACGAGGCATGTATACTAGGGCTAGAAGAGGCTATTAACTTGAGAATCAAAACCCTCGATGTGTTTGGAGATTATGCGCTGGTAATTTACCAGATACGAGGCGATTGGGATACAAAGCATGAAAATCTAATTCCATACCGGGATTATATGGCCAAATTGCTTCCCCGATTCGATGATATCACTTTTGCTCACGTACCTCGAGAAGAGAATCAAATGGCTGACGCTTTGGCAACTCTGGCATCCATGTACAAGTTGATATGGCAAAATCATAGACCATCTATTGATTTGCGACGCTTTGAAGAGCCCGCACATTGTCTGACTGCTGATAAAGACGCAGATGAAAAGCCGTGGTTTTATGATATAAAGCGATATCTTGAAAAGCACGAATATCCTGAAGGAGCCCTGGGTATCGACAAAAGAACTTTGCGAAGATTGACATCCAACTTCTTTCTCAACGGAAATGTATTGTACAAGCGCAACCATGACACTGTTTTGCTTAGATGTGTAGAGAAACGTGAAGCTGAACAGATTCTAAGGGACATTCATGAGGGCTGCTTCAGAACTCATGCGAATGGACACACCATGGCAAAGAAAATATTGAGGGCGGGCTATTATTGGCTTACCATGGAAGCAGATTGTTACCATCATGCCCGAACTTGTCACAAGTGCCAAATATACTCTGATAAGATTCATGTACCCACCACTCCATTGAACGTCTTAACCTCACCATGGCCCTTCTCCATGTGGGGAATATACATGATTGGGATGATTGAACCAAAAGCTTCAAACGGACATCGCTTCATACTTGTGGCCATAGACTATTTCACCAAGTGGTTTGAAGCTGCTTCATACACCAACGTTACTAAGCAAGTAGTCGCTCGCTTCTTGAAGCACAAAATTATATGCAGATATGGAGTGCCTAACCGCATCATCACTGACAATGGGTCGAATCTCAACAACAAAATGATGGACGAGTTGTGTGCCAGTTTTAAAATAGAACACCATAACTCAACACCATATAGACCCAAAATGAATGGAGCCGTAGAATCAGCCAATAAAAAATATCAAGAAAATCATCCAGAAGATGGTGGTCACATACAAAGACTGGCCCAAGATGTTACCCTTTGCACTACACGGCTACCGTACTTCAGTACGAACTTCAACAGGGGCAACTCCTTACTCGTTGGTTTATGGCATGGAGGCAGTTATCCCAATAGAGGTCGAAATCCCTTCTCTAAGGGTTTTAATGGAAGCTCAACTTGATGAAGCCGAATGGGTAAAAACGAGGTTTGAAGAACTTAATCTCATTGAGGAAAAGCGCTTGATAGCCATATGCCACGACCAGCTTTACCAGAGAAGAATGAAGAGAGCCTTCGACAAAAGAGTGCATCCTAGGACATCCACGCAAGGAGACTTAGTACTCAAGAGGATCATGGCTATGTATAATGAATCTAGGGGCAAATGGATGCTAAACTACGAAGGCCCATATGTGGTAACAAAAGCATTCTCTGGTGGTGCCCTAAAGCTCGCAACCATGGATGGGGAGGAGTTACCTTATCCAGTGAATGCAGATTTGGTCAAACGATACTTTGCCTAAAAAAGTGGAATAACAAAGCCGATAAGTCGAAAACCCGAAAGGGCGACTTAGGCAAAATTGGCCATCCCGGTGAACCGAAAACCCGAAAGGGCGGTTCAGGCAAAAATTAGGGATAAAATAAGACTAGGCCCGCTGAGTTGAAAACCTGAAAGGGTGGCTCAGGCAAAAAAGGGTGTCCCGGTGGATTGAAAACCTGAAAGGGCGATCCAGGCAAAAGTTAGGGGCAAAATTCCAAGGCAAAGTATCCATTATGCATGATCACTCGACCCTAGTGCATAATCGAGAGACATAATTGATCCGGCCATCTTTCTATGAAGCGAGGTGTTGAAGACTTCCAAAGCCATGGGGATTATAGTAGTGTCGAAACTCAAAGGAACTCTGATTTTTGCCATTATGTTTTTTTCTTGCACTGTAATCACCTCATTAAGGGATTACATCTCTGTATACTCACCCATTCAAGGGACAGATCAATATAAAGAGAGATTTCTCAATTAAATTATGCTCACTCTTTTACTTTATCCGATTGTTTGCAAATTATTTTTTATTTTGATAATTTGTGTTCGAAACTTCAGCTAAAAAGTATGATAATAAAAAATAATAAAAATGAAATATAACTTTTGACAAGGTAGGGAGTTTGCTTTGATGCTCGAAGATATTGGGGAAAATAGATGGTCTCCAAGAAAAATGTCAACAGATAGAAGCCTTGAATTAGTCGTCAGCTGCCCAGGCTTGTCATCATGAAAAGCCTTGCCTTTCTAAAGAGTTTATATGAGGTGGTTCCCCTCGGTGTCGAATTCAAGAACTAAGCTGGGGCAATCAGTTCCCCCGGTCGTCATGGAGTATCTAAATCCGGGATGTCGAATAGTCTAATCCTCTCACTATCCCCACAGAAAGCCCAATCTTTTGTTGGCAACTAAAAAAGGCCACTCCAATTGGCACCTTCAATTCACCCTAAAAGTCCAGTATTCATTGGCAACCACTAAAAGTCCACCCTCGATGGCATCCTCATAAAACCAAAGTCCAAATCCATTTGACAACTACCAAATCCCATCCCTGGTGATACCCCCCGACAAGATTTTATCCCCAGCATACCTAATCATTTGCACGACATACAATATCACATCATATCATAGTCATATCGAGCATTAGCATATCATTTGCATTCGCATCTTGCACTCCCTAGCAGTTGCATCTTGGTTTCATGTATCATAACGCATATCATCGCCATCACCATTAACATGGCATAACAACATAGCAGGATCCAGGATCAGTTTGTAAACATCTTGGCCAGTCCTCCAGGGAAGTTGGCAGTAGTGAATCTGAAAAGAGTTGTTACTCCGCGAGTTCGGGGAATTCTAATCTCCAGCAAGTCATTTTTCAACCATGCAGTTGATAATGATAGTCCCCAGCGACCGTTGCTCTTATGGCTCCCCAAGCAGAGGTTATCTTAAAAAAGGTTTCTTGAAGACTATTCCCTACAGAGTTTGGACAATGTTGTTCCTCTAATAGGAATTTTAGCTCAACCATTACTCAGCAAATTTATCGCTCGAGATACTGCTTTGGTATCATCGAAGAGCCTTAATGGATAAGGTACTGCTTCGACCACCCGAAGAATCTCAAGTTTTGTTCGAGATACTGCTTTGGTATCATCGAAGAGCCTTAATGGATAAGGTACTGCTTCGACCACCCGAAGAATCTCAAGTTTTGTTCGAGATACTGCTTTGGTATCATCGAAGAGCCTTAATGGATAAGGTACTGCTTCGACCACCCGAAGAATCTCAAGTTTTGTTCGAGATACTGCTTTGGTATCATCGAAGAGCCTTAATGGATAAGGTACTGCTTCAACCACCCGAAGAATCTCAAGTTTTGTTCGAGATACTGCTTTGGTATCATCGAAGAGCCTTAATGGATAAGGTACTGCTTCGACCACCCGAAGAATCTCAAGTTTTGTTCGAGATACTGCTTTGGTATCATCGAAGAGCCTTAATGGATAAGGTACTGCTTCGACCACCCGAAGAATCCCAAGTTTTGTTCGAGATACTGCTTTGGTATCATTGAAGAGCCTTAATGGATAAGGTACTGCTTCGACCACCCGAAGAATCTCAAGTTTTGTTCGAGATACTGCTTTGGTATCATCGAAGAGCCTTAATGGATAAGGTACTGCTTCGACCACCCGAAGAATCTCAAGTTTTGTTCGAGATACTGCTTTGGTATCATCAAAGAGCCTTAATGGATAAGGTACTGCTTCGACCACCCGAAGAATCTCAAGTTTTGTTCGAGATACTGCTTTGGTATCATCGAAGAGCCTTAATGGATAAGGTACTACTTCGACCACCCGAAGAATCTCAAGTTTTGTTCGAGATACAGCTTTGACCACCCAGAGAATATCAGGTTATCTCGTTCATCTGTTTTATATCTTGTCATCCCGTTCTGGTATAATTAATCTTTTCACTTTGCTTACTTCTCGGACAAATTTTGGGGTCTTTTTGTATCTAATTGACTTCCACCTCAAAATGAACGCCATGCAGCAGTTCATTCTCTCGAATTCAAGGCAATTAGATAGGGGCATCTGTCATACCCCAAATTTGTCCTACCTTTTCACCTGCCTTATAACAAGTAATTGCGTTGCTTGATGGTCCTTCTCCAGATGGTCATTTAGCCTTTGGCCGTGATCCTCTGAAGAATTAAGGCATATGAGTCTTGCATGCTTATGACGATTACAAACTCGTGCAAGGTGGAATGTGCCCTCATTCTCGTGATCAAATTGTCAAGACAAGATCAAAGATCTAGGATGTGTGGTTGTTTCATTTAAGGATGTGATCTTTTGCTTTTAGTAGTTTTGGGCCATGTTTCGAGATGAGTCCAATTGGTGTTCCAATATAAGACTGAGGTCGCGTAGAAGCTTGTTTGATTCAAGTTTGAGTTGATTCAAAGATTGATAAATGATTTTAAGGCCCATGCAAGTAAAGCTTCAAAAAAATCCCGTGTCATAACCAATACGTAACCAAATTATGATGCAAATTAACTCAAGACCATGATTAGATTTAAATAAGAGGTGGCTAGTTTACTTGCAAGGTCGTAAATTCTAAGTTTACTTTCAAGGGTAGCTTCACTCGCAAGAGCGCTCGTGGCTAAAAGCAAGTTTGAGGGGCTCATTTGGAACTCTGATTAATAATAAGCATCATTTGCAAGATAATGTCAACTTGTGAGTTAGAAATGAGTCAAGTTGTTGCGAGCCATAAAGTCATCTATGCATCACAACAATAAAAGGACAATTCTAAACTTTGAATTCAATACAACAAGTTTACAACTTTAGTTCTTTTTTGCTTGCATATAGTCTACAAAGGTTACCCAAAATTAAACCAATCCCATAACAACAAAAGAAAACTGCAGTGCCATCATGGTGGAATAACACCCACTGCGAGTACACAACCCAGAATTGTCCCTTACATTCATAACTGATAAACATTATCAGAAATATTACATTTCCATTTTTCGAACCATTCATCTTCTTTCTCCAACCCACACCAATTGTTCTTCACTTTCTTGACCCCAATTTAACATCCTTCTCCAACTGCTTCCAGCCAACGAAATAAATTGCAAAAACCTCAATATTCACAAACAAACATGGAACCAGAGAGAATATGAGAGAGATTGAGAAAAGGGAACAAACCTACACTGCTTACTATCTTCTTTTCATGACATCATCCATACCTTTCACACTCCAACTTGCAACGTTTTCCTGCAACCATCCTTCTGTTTTTGCAACAACACAATACACACACACAAATAGGAAGAAAACTAGAAGAGGAAAGTGAGTCTATTTCCATATATTTTTACTATAGAGATGGTGTTATTTGTTCAAGACTTGCAAGTTTAGCTGTCAGATTTGGTTTAAATGATGGTGTGCATTCGAATTCTGCTGTAGTAGCTTTAGTTTTGGTTTGTTTGGTGCATTCTCATGGAGGCTGTTGGCTACTGTTGTTGACAAAAAATATGGTGTTGTTATTTGTATATTTCTGAATCTCTTGTTGTCACTTTCTTGGAGGTCGAAGATGCAATGGTTATGGAAAGGACGCGGACTAAGCAAGAAGGTCGTTGAGAGGCTGAGTTTGCTCTAGTCGGTAGGGAAGGCGCAATAGCAGTGAACCTAGTCAAATTATTTGGTACTAAATCAAGTGTTGTTCGAATACAAAAGAACTGTTGTTTCACTCTCACAATAGCAGAACTCTCGTGACTTCTCTGTTTCCAAGTAAAGTGACAGCAAAAAAACTGCTATCAGTAACAAAACTGCTAGCGTGTGATTATTTTTTGAACCACTGCTGGCTCTTCTTTCCTCTGTACATTCCATCTTCCTTTTTTGGTTTCACACAAAGCTATCATCAGCCTCTTCTCCGCACATCATTTCCTCATCACGTTAACAACTAAAAATCACCCTCATCACCTTGTCCTCATTACCATCATCTTTGTTTTTCCATCTTCCCTTTCCTTCTTCGTTTTCCACCACCTTAAACCTACAGCAAATCTTTCCACCATTTTGAGCAACCATGAACCACTAATGGATAATGGCCCGCACCTCCAAATAAAATGTAGCAAAACAGCCGACAAAACCTGCACGCAGTGTAAACAAAAGAAAGGAGATGAGCTGAGAACTGGGAAATTCCGCAACAAGTAACTTGAAACACAAATACAACAGACCCAGTACCAATTCATTCTTTACCATAATACCAGTTTGCAGTGACGGAGCCACCGTTCTTGCCGCCATAACAACAATAGTATCTCGGGGAAGGAATCGAATATGATATTAGCCGTATCAACAATATTTCATTATCATAAACTACAACAATCAACAGACACACGGACCACCATCACACAAGCGACATCGGCGGTATGCGCTCTGTTGCGACATACCCCTCTCCTCAAACTTCACCCCAACCTGTTCACAGTATTACCGTTATCATCCGTAAAACACAAAGAGAACCCGCTCAAATCTCGCTTTGAATAACCAAACTGATATCCTGAAATCCCTTTTCTGCAAAAACCAAAATCATCAAACACTATATCGAACCTTCAATGTTCAACCCGTAAACTCCAACAGAAACTCATCGCCTCCATCTCGTTACCTTTCATTTCCAGAAAATAGCTCCACTCTCCATACAAAAAGTTTCACCTTCAAAACCTTAAAACCATATTCGTATCTTCAATTCCTCCACCAAGAACAACATTTTTCACCTCCTGCTGAACCCACAAAACCTGTCACAAAAAAAACATCAGCTCAAACACCATGTAATCACTAGAGAACAAACATCAAAACACCTCTCTCACTTATATCCTTCATTACCGTAACAGCCGTAAAGTCACAGTATCTGTTATGCTTCAACAGAAATCATAAACTATCAAAGAATACATACCAGCCTTGCACTTATGACGAAACTAAGATGTGTAGGCTGACTCTTGCCACAACTTTCGCAGCACCAACGAGTCCCTCCACTTCTACCATTCTCATGAACTCTCCTTAACCTCACACTGTTCTTCATCAGTTACCTCACCTTAATATAAACCATATAACATTTACCCTCACTTTATTTCTTCCACCATTTTTCTTCTTACCATATACTTCATTTAATTCCTCCACTGTTTAACCTGCATCACAAACACCAAAACAAAAACAAACAAACATGAAAAGACTCGCGTGGAGAATATGCTCCCAAAGCTTCAAACTGCTGCGTGAATTTGAGTACAGATCTTACATTACTGTACTTATCAAATTGATAGCGGTGTTTGGAAAATGTCAGCCACCTGATAAAGCTTCTGGACTCTTTCAAGCTATGATTGGAGAAGGTTGTATTTTGGGGTTGTGAATCACACAACATTGTTAGCTGACTATACGTCTTGGTCGAGAAATCTTCCACGAGGGGAGAGGCCAACAAGAGCATCATAGGCCGTTCACATCACCTTAAACTACATCATCAAATCCCCCATCATTGGAATCCCTTCACCTTCACAAACACTTTCAAAATTTTCAATCACAACAGAAATTTGTGCTGCCCCCTGTTTTCGTTGCGAAAACCGTCCCACACCATTCCTGCAATCTAAATACAAACTTCATTAATTCCCATCTATCTTTCACAACCTCACCTGATATAGGCTTCATTAAACATCCTCTGTTCTTAACCGAAACCAACAGCATCAACCTTCTCTTAACACTCACATCGATATGCAGAAACCTTCCTCTTCACCTCAGAATTTTCAAATGAAGGTCACCTACATAAGATCTGTGACCAGGTCTCAGATGCCATCCTTGATGCATACTTGGAGCAAGATCCAGACTCAGGATTGTCTACATGAAAACTAACACGGTTATGGCCTTTGATGAACTCACAACTAAGGCAACAATGAACTATGAGGGAATGGTTCGTGACACTTACAGAGGTAGCGCGTTTGTGTTTGATGATGTTGGCTTTGACGCTGACAGCTGCGGCGTTCTTCTCAAACATAGACCATCATAGCAATTCACGGTCACTCTTCTGAAAAACCTGAGGATATTAGAAGCTGGTAATTAAATTTACATGTTTGGATATACCACGAATGATGCCGTCTTCCACCAGTTTGCGATTCACCATTTTTGTCAACAGCAGCAGAACAAGCTTTGACCTTTCCTCAACCCTCAATATCATCATCTTTAATAGATTGTAGCTAGCTTCAACTTCCCACCGCGGGTCCGTTCATGTACTCAGCTTACTGCCGCGAGCTCCATTTGTAACGCAATTCAGCGGTCACACACTGTTCTATTGCCACATCAGTACATCACATAGATGTTCTCACCGACAATTCCTAACTCAGCATCCGCATTTTCCAATATGTCGAACCCACACTGAACCTGTCCCAAATAAACTACAGAAGAACAACATATGAAATCTTCTTCTTTTCTCACAAAACAATAATCACAAACCAATAACAGAAACCTCTCTTTAAACACTGTCGCTACTGCGAAAATCGGCGCCGGCTGAACAGAAGAGTCGCCACCGCGCGTTATTTATCCTAAAGAAGGGAAAGGAAACGCTCGAGGTAAACCTACTGCAAAACGGGGAAACGAATGGTCATCGCAACCAAATCCTAGGTTCGGGAGTCGGTTACGCAAGGGGAAGGTATTAGCACCCCTCACGTCCGTCGTACTCGACGGGATCCACACTTGTTTTATGGTATGGATTGTTATTCTATCTAAACTAAAGGTTAAGGGTTAAAAAGAAAAGAAAATGACTCGGCAAAGTATCGCACTTTATGCCTACGTATTCCCGTCTGGAACGAGAAATCAGAGTCAACGTAGTTCGCCTACCTACTGGAAAGGAGGGGGAAGGTTGCTCGCTAGGATATCGCATCCTATGCCTACGTACTTCCACACAGCATGGAAGATCAGAGCGAACATAGTTCGGGCCACGTACGACACAAGTTTGTCTTGATTGTTTTTATCTCCTTCTGAAAAAAGGGTTTTTCTGATTACTGGTCCAAGCGGACAAAAATTACGTTTTGATGAGTTCACATTCTTTTACGGAAGAAGTGTCTTTTATTGTGTTTGAAATATTATTGTGTTTTTCTGTTTGTTTTGAGAAAGAAGAGACAGAACTCTAACCTACGGTTGCGAAGGGAATCAAACTAACCTAATGTTATCATGCATGGGTTAAGACCTAGTGTCTATCATGCTCCTCTCTTGCGCAGAGAGAAACAGAGATCCTAAGGGAACAGACGGAAACAGAAACAATAGCAGATATATAATAAAGCAGTAAAATGCATGGATGCAGCAATACAAGCGAGGCAAGGGAGTCCCACTCAACCTCGAACCTAGAAAACAACAGGCAAAAGTGAACAGCATTCACTTTCAACCTAACAGGTTAAACAGCAAGCAATACAGTCAGGGAAATCCAATCAATACATCAAAAATAAAACAGCAAAAAAATAAACAGCCACAGCAGCTCTGCATCATCATCTGTCTTCAAGTCATCATCATCTGTCCTCCAGCTTCAAGCAAGCCTCAGTCTTCATCTCCACAGCCTTCAAGCAAGATCTTTATCATCAGTCTTCAGTCTGCAATGGCTTTTCTTCAAGTCTCGATCTCCTAGATGAATATCAATCAGCAAGATAGAATGAATGTTAAACAATCAATTGCCTACCAAGGGTGGCTCATTAACTGTTAACATTATACATACAATTTTCTCTCAAAAGTTCTATCTTTCAAATACATTCACTAATCCTTCCAAAGGAAGGAGGTGGATATTTGAAAGAGACTTTGAATCATAGAGAAAGAATGGAGGCAGACAAGGCCTTCCATGTTTGTGAATCAAGTTCTCTACTCTAGAGCCCTGCCTAGCTCCTAAACCCTATACTCCTCAACAGCTGCCAGCAAAGGATACTCCCCATCAACTCTGGAAGTTGGTCTTCATTCTCTTGATCTCCAATGGCTTTCATCGTCACAGTCTTCAGCTCTCCCAATCCCCAAGCAAACCCAATACCCCACACAGACAAATGAAATAACCCTAGAGAGGGCACACCACACAGTCAAACAAATACAAGCATTATACTGACAGTAATAGCTGAATAGGGGAAACCTAGTAATTTCTAAGGGATTTATTATCTACCCATAATCCCTATATTCCCATACCCCAAGATTCAATCTACAACTCATGAAAGAAATGATTTCTCACACCTATGATATCTCCTAAACCCTAGTTTTGATCACACTAATCACACCTAAACAAATCACCTAAAAATTAATCCTAAATTTATGAATTAAATCCTATGTACAAGCTAAAGGTCTAAGCTAATCAACCTAAAAAGAATGGATCAAAAATATAAAAGCATCTAATCAAACTAAAATCACCGAATTCATGCATTAAACTAAACATTTAAAAAAAGCTATTTAAAAGAAAAATATACTAAAAATATAAAAACAAAATGAAATTGGATTTTTTTTTGTGATACTTTTCTGGACAGAATTATGAACAATATGCAAAAACAACCAATTAAAAATAAGCATTTTTCAATTACTTATGATTTTTCAAAGAAATTAAAAAAAATGAATGAAATTAATGTATTAAATGGACTATGGGGTGCAGTTAGCAATCAATTCAATTGAAATAAAAGGATGGGCCCAGACTGGGGGGCGCGCCTAGCAATGCGCGTCTGGGCCCAATGATCAGAAAACATAACAAAAATTAAAAAAAGAAGCAAACGGTGCCAATAGCAAGAAATTCAGTTGAAATCACATTGGGCCTGATCTGAGGGGGTGGCATTAGCAAGGAATCATAAAGCCCAGTCTGAGGGAATTAGTGAAACGGTGCGTTTAGCACCCAGGGCCTCCCTCCAAATTTCATTTTAAATCGTGGTCATACGATCAAATCTCAAGTCCAAGTCAAACACCAGATCCTACGGCCATGCATCATCGTCTACCTCTAGAAACCCTAGATTCAGAAAAATCTTCTCACCATGCACAAACCTTCCATCATTCTGTTCTCCCTCGATTCTCCATGACTTCACACGATGTAAAGAGCAAAATTGATCCATTCTCTTCCCTCTACACAGCCATACCATTAGTTCCTTCTAAAACTCAACCAAACTTCAAACCCGATGAGTAGAACATCCTGAATCCATCATTATGCACTGAGATCAAACATGTCAATTCTCACTAATTCTTATCCTAACCTAATCTACACTTCATGCTGGTTACTCTAAGCTATTTATTCAAGATTATAGTGCCATATCCTTGATGTTATAAACCCTAACAGAATTGGTGCACCATTGGCAAACCTCATGAAACTTCCTCAAACTTTGTGAAATCCATCATCTAACCTATCCTAACAGTTCTAACCCTAGAATTCTCTAACATACTAACTAATTCAAGCAATTCGATGAGAAAACCAACCTGGTGTAAATGATGAAAACAGGTGCTGAATTCTTCACATCCAATGCTTGCAATGATCTGGATTTGATCAGTGAACTTAATTCTTGATTCTGTATGCAATGGATCTTGTGCAAACTCCTTGAATCTTGCAATCACAAAGTTCTTGCTCCTTGGAAGATGAACTTGAACAACACGAGTTCTTCTTCAAATCAACCAAATTCTGATGGAATTGTAATCTATGAAAGATGTTAATGATGATCAAATCAAGAAAAATGGAAATTGATAGAGATTTGATGGAGTTTGAGAGGATTTTGCAAAATGAAAGATTAAAGTGTAACTTGGTATTATGAGCACAATGAATCACCAACCATGGCATGAAGCTATTCAATTCAATATATAGATGGAATTAGAAACCTCTAGATCTTTGTAGAAACTTCCCATGCACAATTTCCCTTGGATTTGGATTATGTAACTTCTTTTGTAAGTAACCAAGCATAACTTTCAAATCTTGAACCAAACTCAAAAATCCACTTTTTCCAATGTTCTTAAAACATTTTTTCCAATCAAAATGACCTATAATTTCATCCCATTTGGCCAAATTATGAAAAATCTCAATTTTAGGTCATTTTCCATTCATTAAATTCACCAATTTTGAAACCTTGAGCTATGAGCCTTTCCAA
Source organism: Lathyrus sativus (assembly GCA_963859935.3). Taxonomy (NCBI): domain Eukaryota; kingdom Viridiplantae; phylum Streptophyta; class Magnoliopsida; order Fabales; family Fabaceae; genus Lathyrus; species Lathyrus sativus. The sequence continues at coordinate 660,052,485 of OZ012735.1, forward strand.
ACTTTCATGGTCACTTTACTAGACTCAAAATGTCATTTGGAACAAGTTTGATGTTGTGAAGTTTTTCATTTGAAGCTTCCTTGTATGAGTTTTGGGCATAGGCTTGAAATGACCTGTAATTCTCAGATGACCAAAATACCCTTTGCTTGCCAAGACCATAAGTAGAGTTCCACAAATCATATGAAGGCATACCATACCATTATAGAAAGCTAAGACAATGAGGAACAACTCTTATGTTGACCAGAAATTCATTTGAAATCTCCTTGAGGGGTAAACGTTGCTTGGAAGACAAGTAACTTTCACAGACAAAATTTCAGATACCTCAGATGACCTGTAACTTGCAAGGACCATAACTTGAGTTCTAAAAATCTTCTTGATGTCTTCCACCACTCAAATTAAAGATCTTGAGATCCTATACAAGTTTCATGTTGGCCAAGGATCCATTTGAAGCTTGCATTTTGACCTATCTTGCTTGGAAATTTGACCTAAACTAGGGGATTTTACACAGAAACCCTAATTTAGAACCTCCTCTTCTCCTTGATTTCTCTTGATTTCTTCTTGGCACAACACCATATCCTTATTCTCATGTCAAATGATGAACGCCACATCTCTCAAATAGCCCTTGATGCCTTTCAATCAATCCTTTGACCTAGGGTTGACCCAGAGTTGACCCAGATGAAACCCTAGTTGACTGTCTTCAACTGCAACTCTTGTGATCATATCAATGACTTGCCTCCTTCTCCAAATGACTTTCTATGTCTCCCATGATGTCTAGATACTCTCCATGCTCCATTCATAGCTCACAACTTCTCTGATGATCTTCAGATACCCTCAGGATAGGAGATAGGTCCACTGCTTGATCTATTGACTTCTTTAGCTTTCCCATTTTTCTGATGACTTGGACATGCTTGAATTTTAATAATAACCTCTTGATAGGCTCATAGAGATGAGAATAGTGCTTGACCCCTGTTTGATGATTTACTATGCTATGCTATGCAGATGATTAAACTATGTACATGACTCTATATGCAAATGCTAATGCAATTGAAACATAAACCAAGTGAAATAGGTTGAGCAAATTTTAGGGTGCAACATCTGCCCCTATTCAAGCGACTTGGACCCGATTGGGTGAAGAGCGAACGGCCTTCAAACATTCGAGGTACGAGACAGTTGAATACTAAGAACCCGGAAATTTGCCAACCGCAGAAATAAACTGCACCACTGCTTGGGGAACGACATTCATCCACTGAATCTAACTGTTACAGCAACCAACTGATCCATTAGCGACCGTGCTGAGGATTATTTTCATCAGCCTGAAAAAGATTCTATCATAACAGAGATAGAATTTTGTCCACGTTAGGACGCCTGTTTCTCAACACAAAGAAACCTCAACTAAAACTTGTCCACGTCAGAACTCCACCTGCTGTCAGCCTGGAAAAATCTCGGCAACTTCGCTGGGGATAATTCGTCCGTATTTCATCAGAAATAAATCGTCCACGTTAGGAATAAACTCTTCCACGTTAGGAATAATACCGTCCACGTTAGGACTAAGACTTCGTCTGGATCTGTCCACGTCAGGACTAAACTTTCTAGGCTATGAATACATCGTCCACGTTAGGACTCACCCTTCCACGTTAGGAATAAACTTCTTTCCATCCTAGGAATAACATCTTTCCACGTAAGGAATGCATCTTTCCACGTAAGGAATACAATCTTTCCACGTAAGGAATACATCGTCCACGTTAGGACCCACCCTTCCACGTAAGGAATATATCGCTTTTCCACGTAAGGAATCAACTTCTTTCCACGTTAGGAATACATCTTTCCACGTAAGGCATGCATCTTCTTTCCACTTTATAGCCTTCTGCGAGACATACTGGATGTCATATTCAGTCAAGACCATCTGCCAACGGGCAATTCTCCCTGATAGCGCCTGCTTTTCGAATACATATTTGATAGGATCCATCTTCGAGATGAGCATGGTTGTATGATTCAGCATGTATTGTCTCAAACGCTTGGCGGCCCAGGCTAGCGCGCAACAAGTTTTCTCGAGCATTGAGTATCGAGATTCACATTCAGTAAATTTCTTACTCAAGTAATAGATCGCATGCTCTTTTCTTCCTGTCTCGTCGTGTTGACCGAGAACACAACCCATACTTCCCTCAAGAACTGTCAAATACATAATCAAGGGTCTCCCTGCCACTGGGGGTATCAAAATAGGAGGCTCCTGCAAATACTGCTTTATTTTATCGAACGCCTTTTGACAATTTTCGTTCCACGTTACAGCTTGATCTTTTTTCAACAGCTTGAACAATGGTTCACACGTAGCAGTTAGGTGAGATATGAACCGAGCGATGTAGTTCAACCTCCCTAAAAACCCGCGCACCTCTTTCTCTGTTTTAGGCGTCGACATCTCTTGTATTGCTTTTATTTTTGCAGGATCGACCTCTATTCCCTTTTCGCTCACGATAAACCCCAACAGTTTACCCGATCTCACCCCGAAGGTGCACTTGTTAGGGTTCAGTCTCAGCCTGAACTTCCTAAGCCTTTTGAATAACTTCAGCAGATTCACCAAATGCTCTTCCTCCGTCTGGGATTTGGCAATCATATCGTCAACATAAACTTCGATCTCTTTATGCATCATATCATGAAAAAGAGTCGTCATTGCACGCTGATACATTGCCCCAGCATTCTTCAATCCGAAGGGCATCACTTTGTAACAAAATGTTCCCCAAGGCGTAATGAAAGTAGTCTTCTCCATGTCCTCTGGCGCCATTTTAATCTGATTATAGCCCGAGAAGCCATCCATGAAGGAGAATACGGAGAATTGAGCAGTGTTTTCAACTAGCACATCGATGTGAGGAAGCAGAAAATCATCTTTTGGGCTCGCTTTATTTAAATCACGGTAATCTACGCACATTCTCACTTTACCGTCTTTCTTTGGCACTGGTACAATGTTAGCGACCCATGAGGGATATTTCGTTACAGCTAGGAAACCAGCATCCCACTGTTTTTGAACCTCTTCCTTAATCTTCACTGCCATATCGGGTCTAGTTCTGCGAAACTTTTGCTTGACCGGCGGGCATTCTTCTTTCAACGGCAGACGGTGCACAACCATATCTGTATCGAGCCCAGGCATGTCTTCATATGACCAAGCGAACACATCACTATACTCTCTGAGCATTTCAACCAGTCCTCGCTTGACGTCTCTCTGCAGCGCGGCTCCTATACGAATGTTCTTTTCAACCCCTTCTGACCCCAGGTTAATGATTTCGATGACCTCCTCATGAGGCAGAATGACTCTTTCCTCTTGCTTCACCAACCAAGACAGTTCTTCGGGAACGTCACCGTCTTCAACAATCTCTTCTTCGGCCTGAAATACCGGGTGCTCAAAGTCGGGACGAGTCATAGGTGGTTCAAGGATGTCATCTGAAAATGTTATCCTGCAAAAGGAATGGTTAAATGCTTCAAAATGCGTATAAAGCGAATAACCACGTTGCCATTTTATTGTAAAATACAAAACAAGAAAAACAGAGATCGCAATATTTGCACATGAAAAAACGCCTTTTATTTAATGATAAACACGCAATGTTCATAACAGCACAACCCTAAGCAAATCATGATGCCCCGGGCGAGACACCAGATTGTTCAACAATTAAAAACAAACAAAGCATTACTGTTTAAGAGTCACAGGAACAATCTCCTGAATAGACCAGTTGCACAATCCTTGTCCTGGCACGCTCGGCTGAATCCAGGCGTCCATATCGCAATCGCTGTCTCCTTCGTCAGACTCTGAAGCAGCATTGACGGCCTCATGACATACTCCACTAGCAGTGATAGTTATTGGTCCTCTGAAACGGGGTGCCCCCACAGCAGGTGTTGATGACGACGGTTGATATCCCAGCCCAAACCGGTCCATCTTCACGGGAATATCCAACACTTTGCCCCAGCCCTTTGTTTCACCTGTCTCTACCAGGGCTTGAGCTTCCTTATATGACGAGACGGCTACCTCTGACGCTTTGCTCGGCCCGGGACCTTTGTCCTTGATGCGCAACCCTTCAAATGCCTGGCAGGGTGTTTCGTGAATCTCTCCATCGACCTCTACATACTTAAATGATGACAGATGGATAACCAGTATATCCTCTTCTCTGCATACAGTGACCACGCTGTCTCCTACCCTATATTTCAACTTTTGATGCAAGGTAGACATGACTGCCCCAGCCCCATGGATCCAGGGTCGTCCAAGAAGGCAGCTGTACGCAGGCTGGATGTCCATGATATAAAACTCAGTCGCGAAAACCTCCGGCCCCACCTGTAGAGGTAATGTTATAGATCCAAATACGGTTCTTCGCGTGCCATCAAATGCCCTGACTACCAAGTCGCTGGGCGTGCACAAGATTCCCCTGACATCCAGTTTCATCATCGCCTTCTTAGGCAGCACGTTTAAGGAAGACCCGGTGTCTACCAGTACATGAGACATGACTGATCCTCTACATTCCACAGAGACGTGCAGCGCCATATTATGATCTCTCCCCTTAGGGGTTAAATCGAAGTCGGTAAAGCCCAAGCTATGGCCTGCATTCACATGCGCCAACACTCCTTCCAGCTGATTTACGGAAACATCTTGGGGTACGAAGGAAGTGCCCAGGACTTTCAACAATGCATTTCTGTGAGCTTCAGAACACAATAGCAACGACAGTATAAATATCTTTGAGGGCGTCTGTTGCAGATGCTCAACAATCTTATGATCACTTTTACGGATCAAGCGCATGAACTCTTCCACATCTTTCGATGCCGCTTCTTTGTCGTTTGCCTGCACTGGGACATTCTCAACCATCTTTCCCTTTCCCTTCGCCAGTCTCTCAGCCTCTACCTCAGGCGATATGAAGATTCTTCCACTCCTTGTCATACCTCTGGTGCCAACAACATTGTCTACGGTCTCAGCTGGCTGCTTATTAACATCAATTTTTACTCCGTCACAATACACTTCCAACCCATAGGACCATGGGACTGCCTTGGTGCTCTCGTACGGGATTGGTCCGGCCTTGGTGATAGTGATCGGTGGTCGCTGGGCTGGTGCCGTTATGGTGATCGTTTTTCGAGGAATCGTCACAGTAGCCACATCACTTTGCTCGTATGCTACTACCCCTGCAGGTTCTTCAATTGCTGCTCGGTCAAACTGCAATGTGCCGCCATCTATTAAAGCCTGAATACCTTTCTTTAAATCATCACAACCCCCATCTAGGGACCAGCACTCTAAACAATACTCGTCGCACCCTGGATAGACACCCCCTTGTAATAATCTGCTCTTTATCTCGCATAACGGTGTCTCTAGATCGTCGACATTCATAATCAAATTCAAACCCTCCTCAGTTAAAATGGCGTTTGCCCCGTGATTGGGCATGGGCTTCTGCACTATGTTCGGACCCGCCGTTCCAAAATTGATAGCCTTACTATCCAATAAATCCTGCACAACATGCTTGAACGCATGACAACCCTCTACATCGTGGCCCGGAGCCCCAGAGTGGAATTCACAGTGCCTGCTTGCATCATAACCATACGGAGGAGTGCCCGTTATTGGTGCCAGAGTTCTCTTCTCTACCAAGTTCAAACCCAATAATGTCTGTAACAAATCTGCATACGTTGAAGGAGGCTTTTCAAACACTCTCCTTGGTTTACCCCCCTGGAATCTGCGCTGGGCAGGTTGTGCCCCCTGTTGTGGCTGCTGTTGCTGCTGTTGTTGTTGTTGAAATGGTTGTTGCTGAAACGGAATAGTAACGCTTGCCACTTGCTGCGGCTGACTATACTGGTTTCGACCTCTGCCTCGGCCCCCAAACACTGCGCTTGCATCGCCCTGACGGCGCCCACCAAAAGCCTTTCTGTTACTGCCAGACGCAGTAGATTCCTCAGCTTGGAATCTTCCTTGCTTAATGTTGCTTTCAATCTTTTCTCCCATCAGAATTAAGTCTGAGAAACTGCCCAAAGATGTGTGAAACAACTTATCATAAAACATGTCGGTGAATGTTCCTATGAACATGTCATTCATTTCCTTGTCCTCTAGAGGAGGATGGACTCTAGCAGCCATGTCGCGCCATCTCTGCGCATACTCTTTGAAGCTCTCACCCTTCTTCTGGGATAACCCCTGCAATTAGACCCGGTTGGGTGCCAAGTCGCTGTTATATTTATAGTGAGCTACAAATGCTTCTGCCAGCTGCTTCCATGTCTTTATATGAGTTGGTTCCAACCCCATATACCACTCGAGGGAAGGACCAGATAAGCTATCTTGAAATAAATGCATTAGCATCCTCTCATCAGTTGAGTACGCCGACATCCTTCTGTAATATGACCGCACGTGCACCTTTGGACAGGTGTCCCCCTTATACTTATCAAATGTAGGAGCTTTGAATTTTATTGGCACCCTCAGGCCAGGTACCAGACCCATTGTTGACATATCCAAGCCGACCGCACTTTGATTTACGACCCCCCTCATCTGCTCTTCTAGCATTCTGATCCTCTGGGAGTCATCCATCGGCCCTTCGAAACCTCCACTGGAGAAAGCGTCCTCTTGCTGATCTTCTTGCCAGTTATCATTCCCGGCTCCATACCCATCGTATCCATTGTTACGGCCAGCTCTAATTTGATTCATGACCGGGCCTCGCCCTCTGTTACCGTATCCCGGAGCAACCCCAGCAGGTCCAAAAGTCATTAACCCAGCGCCATTTCCATTTCCGAATCCTCCATAACCCTGATTGGTCATACCATATCCGTCCTGCCCGAAGCCTTGAGCATTGAAACCATATTTCCCAGTATTATCGAACCCCTGGTCATTGAAGCCGAATCCAGCATTACTGAAGCCATTGCCTCCCATATTATCACCCAGGTTAACATCTCCAAGCCCAACGTTATGGACAGCAGTCTCGTTCCCAATTCCAACGTTACCATTCCCAGCAGCAGTACCGTTGTTGACATTAGCAGCAAGTATATTGACTACAGGTGGAGCCACTGGTGTGGGAGTACCATCCCCATGAACAGTGTCGACTCGCACAGACTGATGATCCTCATTTCCATGCCCAGCATTTCTGACCAACAGAGGCTGCACCAAGGCTTGCAAATTCTCCTGACCCTTTGCAATAGTCTCCATTGTCTGCATGAAGAGCGCCAGCTTCTCACGCATATCTTGCATCTCATTCTGCATTTGATCCATGATTCTTCGACAGTTGGTGCGAGTGGAGTATCGGTGTGGGCGCTGATCTTCAATCCTGAAAAGACCTGGTACAGTGCAAGAAATAAGATACCATCCAATAATCACCTGTAATGCAATATGAATATGAATGCAATGCAATGTGTGTCTGTGCATTAGGGAAATTCATTCCCCGATTCTAGTGCGAAGGTGCCAGTGCAGTGACAGGGCTAACAATACGAAGATCGGAGCCGAATCAAAGAAAGCCTCATATATTGCAGAGAAATCCAATAAGCCAATAATACAATATCACTGAGTGTACAATAAGAAGGCATGACCTCAACCAACAATCCTGGTGATGTTCCGCGCTATGCAAATAAAGCATCAATACATGAAATGGTCAAATACACTCATAAGCCTGATACTCTTCTAGTAACTTCTTGGTCTCTGGATGACTTGGTCGGGTAAGCAGACCCTCGACAAGCTGGTTTCTTCTCTTGAGAACACGTCGCACGTCACCAGCGGTTTCCTCCCATGCCCCTTCTCCGAAGCGATCCTCTAGCTTCCGCTTCTGAGACACAGCTTCGTTCCTGCCTTCGATGGCCTTGTTCAATGCATTCTGGAGACTATACCTGGTCATCACCTCTTCTTCATACTTCTTAATGCTAGCCTTCAACTGCTCTTCGAGGTCAGAAATTTGCTGCTTCAATTTATCTTCCCTCTTTTTGTTGTTGGTTAGCGTAGCATTCCACGTCTTGTTACAAGAAGAGATTTCTCGGTGAGCGGCATCGAGTGCTTTCTTTTTGGATTCCAACATGTCATGAGAGCTTCTGAACTCTTGCCCTAGACGTTCACGCTTCTTCTTCTCCTCAGTCAACTCAACACCTAGCCTGTTTACTAGCTCGATCTGCTGTTGGAAAGCATGTACAGCCTTGTTCCTCTCACTGCGTATCTGAGCCAGCTCTTGCTCTAACCCTTCATTGATCTTTATTAAGGCTTCTTTTTCTTTCACAACTTGCTCGTAGGCCTCCCTAGTAACAGTGGTTGGTTCTTCCACGGGAATATGAACAGGGACTGGCGCAGCCGGAAATGGCATCAGCAACTGTCTTGCTCTCTCTTGGATCCAAACTCTGTAGGGTGCATAAGCCTGACAATCATTCTTCCCTAACAGCGGCTTCCCTCTTCTGCTGATACGCATCCATGCGTGCTGAAGCTTGGCTAGTAACTCTCCATTCAGATCACCGGTGAAGTACAGAGATTCTTGTACTTCTTCCTCCTTTGGTGGGTTCTTCAATGCATATCCGAACTGGCGAACGAACAGAGAAGGGTTGTAATTGATACACCCTTTTCTTCCTATCAACGGAACATTAGGATACCCCGAACAACTGAAAATAAGCTCAGACCCCAGCAAGTCTCGGTCAAACCACTCAACGTCTTCGGAAGATAGCCTCATCAGGCGCTCTGGCCAGCTAGCTGTAGTTGCACTATCCACAAAAGGTCCCTTCAGAGGAAGATGACTTTTAAACCACATGTTCAACAGCGGCGCACAACAGTAAACAGTCTTTCCCCTTCTGTTTTCATTTTTGTAGTGCAATGAATGATAGAAGTCTCCAATCAAAGTGGGCACCGGGTTGCCAGCAGCAAACAGATGGAAAGCGTCCAAATCCACAAAATTGGGTAAGTTGGGAAACAGCACAATTCCGTAAATGCATAGAGCCAAGATAGCATTGAAGACTATCCAGCACCCGTTCTTGGCATACTCCTGAGCTTTGCCGACCAGAAAATCAAGGGAGAAACCTGGAACCCCAAGCCAAGAAGTCACTAGTAATTCAGCAGCGTTCATGTGCAAGGCCTTGGCTAAGTCCTCCAACTTAGGCTCAGCGGCAGAGTGAATAAAGGGAACCTTGTTCTGTACTGGTAGCTCAGTAAACTCCACATACTCTTCAATGGTAGGCCCCAGAATAAAGTCCACAAACGTGAAACATCTTAATGCCGGGTCATAGAATTGCATCAGCGTGTACAGCCCATTCATCTCAACAGCAGTTGGCTTGCAGACTAATCTCAGCAATCTCCCATGACTCATTCTGAAACTTCTCCTAACCTCCTCATCAGCAAGAGACATCAGACCAAGTAAGGGGGTAATGTCAGGTGTAGGTAGCTTATACGCAACGGTCTTCCTCAAACCAGCCATGATCAATAAGCAGAAGTCCGGGCACTAGAACCAGGGAATATGCAAATGCACCTGCAACACAGACACACGTTAATGGGATGCAATGATAATGGTTATGCAAACAATGCAATGCAAGTAACATGCAACAGGGACCAAATGCCGTGGTTGAGAAGCCTGAACCACATCAAAAAGTCTCAGATAGACCCTCCAGAAGTCCTCAAATCCTGGTCTCAGATAGACCTAAAACAAAGCTCCGACACTGGTCTCGGATAGACCCCCTATCACAACTCTGACTGGTCTCTGATAGACCTCAAATCATAACTACAACTGGTCTCTAACAGACCTCATATCATAACTCCAACTGGTCTCTGACAGACCTCATAACTCTCCATAAATACCCAGAATCTCAGATCAAGAAATAACCGGTATTTGAAGGTCTAGTTACCTGCACAACCCCAAACCCTCTCACAGGTGGATGTCCTAGTAACTGAAAAAGGTATGGCATCCTATGCGGTCGTCGGCGTCACAGACTTTCAGGGTTGATGATACGATTCCCAGAAGGAGTGGCATCCTCAAATCCTGAAGAGGCCTCACTTAGCCAACTTCTAAATGATCGGTTCCCGGAGTCGACAATTCAGCTGACCAACAACCCCTTCGACCCAAAGGGTAGAAAAAGAAGCCAACCAGAAGAACCTCGTCCGAGTGTAGATTTCGTGAGACACTAATGCAAGCAAAGCCGGCACGCGCCCACTAATTTCTACTCTAATTCTAGGTGCACTAAAGCCCAGGTCCGGCTTATCTCTCAATCATAGAACACCCGTCACAACCCCAATACAGCAATAATAATCAATAATATAATGCTGAAAATAAAGGACAGAAATATAAATCCATACAAAATCCTCGACGGGAAAACAAGCGTTAGGATTGACTCTCTTAAGGGACGTTGGATCCCAAATGCATAAGGAACTATCGCAGTCCTTAGCAGCCAGGGGACGTTGGATCCCCAGCAGAGTCGCCAGCTGTCGCTACTGCGAAAATCGGCGCCGGCTGAACAGAAGAGTCGCCACCGCGCGTTATTTATCCCAAAGAAGGGAAAGGAAACGCTCGAGGTAAACCTACCGCAAAACGGGGAAAGGAATGGTCATCGCAACCAAATCCTGGGTTCGGGAGTCGGTTACGCAAGGGGAAGGTATTAGCACCCCTCACGTCCGTCGTACTCGACGGGATCCATGCTTGTTTTCTGGTATGGATTGTTATTCTATCTAAACTAAGGGTTAAGGGTTAAAAAGAAAAGAAAATGACTCGGCAAAGTATCGCACTTTATGCCTACGTATTCCCGTCTGGAACGAGAAATCAGAGTCAATGTAGTTCGCCTACCTACTGGAAAGGAGGGGAAGGTTGCTCACTAGGATATCGCATCCTATGCCTACGTACTTCCACACAGCATGGAAGATCAGAGCAAACGTAGTTCGGGCCACGTACGACACAAGTTTGTCTTGATTGTTTTTATCTCCTTCTGAAAAAGGGTTTTTCTGATTACTGGTCCAAGCGGACAAAAATGACGTTTTGATGAGTTCACATTCTTTTACGGAAGAAGTGTCTTTTATTGTGTTTGAAATATTATTGTGTTTTTCTGTTTGTTTTGAGAAAGAAGAGACAGAACTCTAACCTACGGTTGCAAAGGGAATCAAACTAACCTAATGTTATCATGCATGGGTTAAGACCTAGTGTCTATCATGCTCCTCTCTTGCACAGAGAGAAACAGAGATCCTAAGGGAACAGACGGAAACAAAAACAATAGCAGATATATAATAAAGCAGTAAAATGCATGGATGCAGCAATACAAGCGAGGCAAGGGAGTCCCACTCAACCTCGAACCTAGAAAACAACAGGCAAAAGTGAACAGCATTCACTTTCAACCTAACAGGTTAAACAGCAAGCAATACAGTCAGGGAAATCCAATCAATACATCAAAAATAAAACAGCAAAAAAAATAAACAGCCACAGCAGCTCTGCATCATCATCTGTCTTCAAGTCATCATCATCTGTCCTCCAGCTTCAAGCAAGCCTCAGTCTTCATCTCCACAGCCTTCAAGCAAGATCTTTATCATCAGTCTTCAGTCTGCAATGGCTTTTCTTCAAGTCTCGATCTCCTAGATGAATATCAATCAGCAAGATAGAATGAATGTTAAACAATCAATTGCCTACCAAGGGTGGCTCATTAACTGTTAACATTATACAGACAATTTTCTCTCAAAAGTTCTATCTTTCAAATACATTCACTAATCCTTCCAAAGGAAGGAGGTGGATATTTGAAAGAGACTTTGAATCATAGAGAAAGAATGGAGGCAGACAAGGCCTTCCATGTTTGTGAATCAAGTTCTCTACTCTAGAGCTCTGCCTAGCTCCTAAACCCTATACTCCTCAACAGCTACCAGCAAAGGATACTCCCCATCAACTCTGGAAGTTGGTCTTCATTCTCTTGATCTCCAATGGCTTTCATCATCACATTCTTCAGCTCTCCCAATCCCCAAGCAAACCCAATACCCCACACAGACAAATGAAATAACCCTAGAGAGGGCACACCACACAGTCAAACAAATACAAGCATTATACTGACAGTAATAGCTGAATAGGGGAAACCTAGTAATTTCTAAGGGATCTATTAGCTACCCATAATCCCTATATTCCCATACCCCAAGATTCAATCTACAACTCATGAAAGAAATGATTTCTCACACCTATGATATCTCCTAAACCCTAGTTTTGATCACACTAATCACACCTAAACAAATCACCTAAAAATTAATCCTAAATTTATGAATTAAGTCCTATGTACAAGCTAAAGGTCTAAGCTAATCAACCTAAAAAGAATGGATCAAAAATATAAAAGCATCTAATCAAACTAAAATCACCAAATTCATGCATTAAACTAAACATTTAAAAAAAGCTATTTAAAAGAAAAATATACTAAAAATATAAAAACAAAATGAAATTGGAATTTTTTTGTGATAATTTTCTTGACAGAATTATGAACAATATGCAAAAACAACCAATTAAAAATAAGCATTTTTCAATTACTTATGATTTTTCAAAGAAATTAAAAAAAATGAATGAAATTAATGTATTAAATGGACTATGGGGTGCAGTTAGCAATCAATTCAATTGAAATAAAAGGATGGGCCCAGACTGGGGGGCGCGCCTAGCAATGCGCGTCTGGGCCCAATGATCAGAAAACATAACAAAAATTAAAAAAAGAAGCAAACGGTGCCAATAGCAAGAAATTCAGTTGAAATCACATTGGGCCTGATCTGAGGGGGTGGCATTAGCAAGGAATCATAAAGCCCAGTCTGAGGGAATTAGTGAAACGGTGCGTTTAGCACCCAGGGCCTCCCTCCAAATTTCATTTTAAATCGTGGCCATACGATCAAATCTCAAGTCCAAGTCAAACACCAGATCCTACGGCCATGCATCATCGTCTACCTCTAGAAACCCTAGATTCAGAAAAATCTTCTCACCATGCACAAACCTTCCATCATTCTGTTCTCCCTCGATTCTCCATGACTTCACACGATGTAAAGAGCAAAATTGATCCATTCTCTTCCCTCTACACAGCCATACCATTAGTTCCTTCTAAAACTCAACCAAACTTCAAACCCGATGAGTAGAACATCCTGAATCCATCATTATGCACTGAGATCAAACATGTCAATTCTCACTAATTCTTATCCTAACCTAATCTACACTTCATGCTGGTTACTCTAAGCTATTTATTCAAGATTATAGTGCCATATCCTTGATGTTATAAACCCTAACAGAATTGGTGCACCATTGGCAAACCTCATGAAACTTCCTCAAACTTTGTGAAATCCATCATCTAACCTATCCTAACAGTTCTAACCCTAGAATTCTCTAACATACTAACTAATTCAAGCAATTCGATGAGAAAACCAACCTGGTGTAAATGATGAAAACAGGTGCTGAATTCTTCACATGTAATGCTTTCAATGATCTGGATTTGATCAGTGAACTTAATTCTTGATTCTGTATGCAATGGATCTTGTGCAAACTCCTTGAATCTTGCAATCACAAAGTTCTTGCTCCTTGGAAGATGAACTTGAACAGCACGAGTTCTTCTTCAAATCAACCAAATTCTGATGGAATTGTAATCTATGAAAGATGTTAATGATGATCAAATCAAGAAAAATGGAAATTGATAGAGATTTGATGGAGTTTGAGAGGATTTTGCAAAATGAAAGATTGAAGTGTAACTTGGTATTATGAGCACAATGAATCACCAACCATGGCATGAAGCTATTAAATTCAATATATAGATGGAATTAGAAACCTCTAGATCTTTGTAGAAACTTCCCATGCACACTTTCCCTTGGATTTGGATTATGTAACTTCTTTTGTAAGTAACCAAGTATAACTTTCAAATATTGAACCAAACTCAAAAATCCACTTTTGCCAATGTTCTTAAAACATTTTTTCCAATCAAAATGACCTATAATTTCATCCCATTTGGCCAAATTATGAAAAATCTCAATTTTAGGTCATTTTTCATTCATTAAATTCACCAATTTTGAAACCTTGAGCTATGAGCCTTTCCAAACTTTCATGGTCACTTTTCTAGACTCAAACTGTCATTTGGAACAAGTTTTATGTTTTGAAGTTTTTCATTTGAAGCTTCCTTGTATGAGTTTTGGGCATAGTCTTGAAATGACCTGTAATTCTCAGATGACCAAAATACCCTTTGCTTGCCAAGACCATAAGTAGAGTTCCACAAATCATATGAAGGCATACCATAACATTCTAGAAATCTAAGACAATGAGGAACAACTCTTATGTTGACCAGAAATTCATTTGAAATCTCCTTGAGGGGTAAAAGTTGCTTGGAAGACAAGTAACTTTCACAGACAAAATTTCAGATACCTCAGATGACCTGTAACTTGCAAGGACCATAACTTGAGTTATAAAAATATCCTTGATGTCTTCCACCACTAAAATTAAAGATCTTGAGATCCTCTACAAGTTTCATGTTGGCCAAGGATCCATTTGAAGCTTGCATTTTGACTTATCTTGCTTGGAAATTTGACCTAAACTAGGGGATTTTACACAGAAACCCTAATTTAGAACCTCCTCTTCTCCTTGATTTCTCTTGATTTCTTCTTGGCACAACACCATATCATTATTCTCATGTCAAACGATGAACCCCACATCTCTCAAATAGCCCTTGATGCCTTTCAATCAATCCTTTGACCTAGGGTTGACCCAGAGTTGACCCAGATGAAACCCTAGTTGACTGTCTTCAACTGCAACTCTTGTGATCATATCAATGACTTGCCTCCTTCTCCAAATGACTTTCTATGTCTCCCATGATGTCTAGATACTCTCCATGCTCCATTCATAGCTCACAACTTCTCTGATGATCTTCAGATACCCTCAGGATAGGAGATAGGTCCACTGCTTGATCTATTGACTTCTTTAGCTTTCCCATTTTTTCTGATGACTTGGACATGCTTGAATTTGAATAATAACCTCTTGATAGGCTCATAGAGATGAGAATAGTGCTTGACCCCTGTTTGATGATTTACTATGCTATGCTATGCAGATGATTAAACTATGTACATGACTCTATATGCAAATGCTAATGCAATTGAAACATAAACCAAGTGAAATAGGTTGAGCAAATTTTAGGGTGCAACAAACACCAACAACAATACTTTAACCTCACCTTCTTCTTTTCCTTTTCATGAATCTCAACAACAACTGAATTCATATGCTCGCTCATCAATGATGATCCAAGGCAGCAACGACTACATCAACGAACTACAACACTTCTGTTACCGCTCTTTCCAAAGGCAATAGAAGATTAAGAAGAAGTAACAACATGCTTCTTCAAATCCAAATCCTGGCGGAAATGTTCAATGATGCAAAGACCAATGAACCTGTGACCTGCACAGACCATGACAATAGGATCAATATAGCGAAGTTACATACTGTTTCATTATTGTCATTTGGAAGTTGCTGCACAAAATATGTTCTTCCAATGGTTTTAATGGATTTACCTTCATAAGCATGGTTGCAAGCGGTGAGTCTGGCGTTGTCTATGCTCCTTTCACAAAACCAGTCAGATGCAAGGTGTTACCCTTTCACAAAAATGCTTCGTCTATGCATTTGTATTCGCTGTGGTAAAAAGCCTGATCTTGCTAACAAGAGTTATGTATCTAACATTGTTATTCTCTCCAAGCATTCTAATGGCACCACCTGCTGACCAGAGTTCAGGAAAATGTGACTATAAGTTATTCATTGCACACTAGAAAGAGACAGAACCTGTTACAAAGCAAGAGTTAACAGTTAGGCTATTTTCACGCAGTAAAAATTCAAAATTCATGGTAAAATGGTATCTTTTCGCAGTAAAATCTGAGTAAAACAAACATTCATAGAAAAGAGCTAACAAACAAGGAATTACAAAAAGGCATTCTGAAATCACGCCTCTTTTTCACCCAGAAGTTTTGTACAAGGAAAAACCCTAATCCTAATCAGACTATATATGAGCACATTGTTCATTCGAATGAAGAAAAAAAAACCCTAAAACAACTACCGGCGGCGAAAAACCCTAAAAGGACTTACCGAGAGAAGAGTGACGGCAGAAGGCTTACTACGCTCGTTTCAACGTTGAAGGCGGAAACCCTATCAGAATCGTATCAGGTACTAATTTTACCGCATCGTTTGTAGCTTCATTTGAATCTGTCTGAGATTTTCTTGTGTTTGTTCTTCTAGTTTTGGATGTTTGCTTTCATTTGATTAGTATGTTTAGGTTTAGATTTAGAAAATAAGGTTAGAGATTTGGGGAGGGAGATTCGCGGGTTGTGCGCCGAGAGGAATGAAGAAGGTTTAAAATGTTTGAGATAATTTTAAGAATGAGTTATGGGAGAGGTCGTGAGATTTGCAGAGAGAGGGTTCAAATTTCGTTTGGTAATAAGAGAAATATCTGAAGAAGATAAAAGGGTCGACCATTGGACTTCAGTGAGAGGGAGTAATTTTTTAGGATTCCCCATGTGTGTTAATGATCTGGTTGGAATTCGCTCCCAGATTCCTTTGGGCGGTGGGATTTTCCCAACGTATTCCATGTGTATTCCCACAGTCTTGGGGTGATTTCTTTCACTTTGACCGTTTGGATGAGGGTTCACCATGAATCCCCACGTAGCCCATTTGTTTTTTTTATTTCTACTAACTTTTTATTATTAGTTTAAATATATTTTCATGGCAAATATTTCAAAAAAAAAACATTATTTAACTTTTCTGTTAAGAAATTTTGGACTGTTATTAATTTAGTTAATTTTATTAAAACCATATTTAATAATAATTAATTTGCTTAATGATTAATATTATTAAATATTTAATTTTAATTTGATTAATTGTTTTTAAATTAGCTTTTTCTTTTAAATTTTAAGACAACACAAAAATACTTTATTAATTATCTTAATTATTTATGTTTTTTTTATAAATTCTAAAATAATCTAAAATAATTTAATTTAATTTCTTTTACTAATCTTAGATAATTAGGATATTATTTAAGTTAGCATTAACCTATCCCCCATTTTATTTAATTTACGTCTTTTTGTGTGATGTTTGTGCATGCTTTATTATTAGACCTCAATTACATTTATGTTATTTACATGCTCAAACCAATTATTTTCAAACTAATATCTTGACTTAATGTCAAGCCCATTTTCGAATACCATTGTAAGCTGATTGTCTTTATGATCGCCATCGACCTTATAGCCTCCTCTTGGGCTTTGTACAATGACGCTCGTTACATACTTCACATATAAAATTAAAATCAAATCCTCTTCCAAACTTGATCCAACGTCAAGTAAAAGCAGATGCAATTAACCTTCAAGTTTTCTTAAACACATGATTATATCAAATCCTCCATCTCTCCTCGTAAGTCGAGTGCTTTAGCCTCGCCGTCAACCTTACCCTATACCCATAGGACCCCCTATCCATTAGTTCAATCGCGCTCGTTTCAAACCTTGATTCATATCAAACAATTTTTTCTTAACAACTATTAAAACACAATTCCAATATTAGATGAAAAAAGAGAGAGTCCCAAGTCTTTGGTTCTCTCTCCCAATTGTTCGGGTCCGAGGAGTCTTTCTTAAGCTCGAACAATTGTCTTCTAAAAAACCCTTCTAACGATAAGCTTATTCAAACTTTTTTCTAAACATCCAGGATGAAAAAGAGAGTGTTCCAAGTCTTTGGCTTGCTTTCCCGATTATTTAAAATTCAAGAAGTCTTTCTTGAGCTTTGAATAATCGTCATCCGATTAATACACTCTAATCCTATTAAATATCTTTCATAATATTAGATGAGAAAAGAAGAGAGCTCCAAGTCTTTGGTTCACTCTCCCGGTTATTTGAGGCTCGAGAAGTCTTTCTTAAGCTTCGAATAATCCTCACCTGTTAAAATACCTTAATCACATCCTATCTTTCAAGTGCCATTCAAACAATTCCTTTGGCGATGAAAAAAAGAAAGTGTTCCAGGTCTCTGGTTCGCTTTCCCGATTACTTGGGTCCGAGAAGTCTTTCTCAAGTTTCGAGTAATCGTCATCCGATTCACTCACTCGTATCCAATTCCATTAACACTTAGATGAAAAAGAGAGAGCTCCAAGTCTTTGGTTCACTCTCCCGATTACTTGGGGACCGGGGAGTCTTTCTCGAGTTCCGAGTAATCGTCATCCGATTAACCCACTCGAACCACATCTTATCCTTTTGCAATTGAGGTTGAAAAAGAGAGAGTTCCAAGTCTTTGGTTCACTCTCCCGATTACTTGGTTCCGAGAAGTCTTTCTTAAGCTTCAGGTAATCGTCACTTCTAGCTAAACATCCAATACATCTAACCAATCTCTTTTTCGCCCCCGTGCGACTAAAACCTTTAACAACCTATTCAAACCTATCTTCTTGTCTAAACCAAAATACTTAACCAATCAAACTCTATTCCTCGCCCCCGTGCGATCCACAACTCAAACAACTCTTTACCAAGAACATTGTTTAGTCCTTTCTTCCACGCATAACAAACTTGAGCTTCAGCCTCCCCTAGCGAGCAGACAAGCCAAACGTTTAGCAGTTAGAATGCGACCTAAACACTCGTTCAGTTTCAAACCCTTTTACCGTAGTTGGCCGAACTACGGCTGCTCTGATTCTTCATTCCCTTTCGAATGTAAGATACGTAGGCACAAGATTGCGATGATCTTGGCGAGCACAATCCCCTCTTTACCCGTAGTCCCACGAACTACGAATGCTCTGATTTTCCACTTCTTATAAGTGAAGATACGTAGGCACAAGGGCCCCAATCCTTGGCGAGCACCCTATCTTAATAATCACCCCTTTTCCTATTAGCAAGCAAATCCCCTTAGAAGATAAACAAACGTAGTTAACTTTCTCTCGCGAATCGAATCAAGAGGTTCCCGTTGAGTACAACGGACGTAGAGGGTGCTAATACGTTCCCTCTATGTAATCGACTCCCGAACCTAGAATATTGGTTGCGATGACCATGTTCTTATCCCTTTTAAGGTTTTATCGATATTTTCCTATTCCTTCCTTGGAATGAATAAAATTCGGTGGCGGCTCTGTTTCGAACAGTATTTTCCGCGTCCATCGCGAGTATCGTATTTTTCGAGGTACGACACACACATTGTCTCAACCTGACTATTGTGATGTTGTTGTTGATGAAGTTGTTGAGGACCATGCTGAAATTGTAGATGAGGTAGAGGAGTTACTTAGTAAACTACATGAAGAAGTTGTGGAAGGTGAAGTTAGGGTTGATGAAGCCAATGTTAGGGTTGATGAAGCCACTACTGTTAGAGTTGATGAGGTTCCTGCAGTGGATGATCATACTGTTGGAATTGAAAAAGGGAGTGTTGCAGGGGAACAAGGTAATGTTGGAGTTGGAAAAGGCAAAGTTGTAGTGTATGATGACTTAAGTCTATCATCTGATGATAGTGAAGATGAGGACTACAATTATGATAACGCATAATATGTTGCTTTTAAGGATGAGTCTGATGGGTGTGATGAGATTAGGGAGGATGAACTTGATGCCCTAGTTGGTCTTGAAAATGATGGTAACATAGAGGAGGGAGAAAATGATGGTAAAGGAAGTGACAATGACAGTGAGGAAATGCAAAGTGGTTATGACAGTGATGATAGCAGTGGAGTTGTAAGAAAAAAAACATCAAATATTCAGACAGCCAAAAGACATGTCAGATTACAAGTGGGATGTGGGAATGTACTTTAGTTCAAAGGATGATTTTAGGGAAGCAATAACAAGTTATGCTGTTCAAAATGGTAGAGACCTAAGGTTTGTAAAAGATGACAAAGTTAGGGTAAGGGTTAGATGTAAAGTTGGTTGTGAGTGGGATGCTTATTGTAGCAAATTGTCAACTGAAGACACTTGGAAACTCAGGAAAGTAATTGATAAACACAGTTGCAGTAGAGAGTTTAATGTGAAGCTGATGAGTACAAAGTGGTTGAGTAAAAGAATTCAAAATAGCTTGAAAAACAATCCAAGGTTGAGTATAAGGGATATCAAGGAGAAGGCACAAAAAAAGTGGAATGTTGGGGTCAACAAAACAAAAGTTATAAGAGCAAGATTCGCAGCTAGAGAGTATGTAGATGTTTCCTTTTTAGGAGATTACACAAGGGTTTATGACTACTGTCATGAACTGTTAAGAGCCAATCCAGGGTCAACAGTTAAGCTCAATGTTGAGCCTGTACAAGTAGGTGTTGATGATGAAAGACCATATTTTATAAGGCTTTACATATGTTTTGCTGCGTGTAAGGAAAGTTTTAAGTTGCGCAGGCATGTAATAGGTCTAGACGGGTGTTTTCTTAAGGGGTTGTATGGAGGGCAGATACTAGATGCCATTGGGAGGGATCATAATGATCAGATGCTTCCCATAGCATATGCAGTTGTGGAGAGTGAAAACAAGGATAACTGGACTTGGTTTTTAGAGCTGTTAATTGATGAACTTGGAGGCAAAGATGAACGCCTGACTTACACCTTCATCTCAGACCAACAAAAGGTAAGTTTTTCATTTATTCTTGCTGTTATATGTATCTTGCTGTTATATACCAAATATGAACCTAAGTTATGTATGTTGTGCTGTTGTTATGAAATAACTCATCCAAATTGTTATATGTATGATGCGCTGCTGTTATGAAATATATGCTGCTGTAGCTTCACTTATTTTTTCTTGTGTTGCTGTTATGAAATATGTATGTGTTGCATGATTTTTGAACTTTGTGTTGCTGTTATATACCAAATATGCTGCTATACTGATTAATGATTTCTTGTGCTGCTATTATGAAATATGTGCTGCTGTAGCTTCACTTATTTTTTCTTGTGATGTTGTTATGAAATATGTATGTGTTGCATGATTTCTTGTGTTGTTGTTATGAAATATGTATGTGTGCTGCTGTTATATAGGTATCCAAACTGATTAATGAACTTTGTGTATGCTGCTGTTGATATAGGTATCCAAACTTATATGCTACATTGTATGTTATTGCAGGGTCTGCTACCTACTATGGATGAGTTATTGCCAAGGGTGGAGCACAGGTTTTGTGTTAGGCGCCTTTATAACAATTTTAGAAAAAAGTTTCCTGGAAAGATGTTGAAGGAGATAATATGGAAGGCTGCCAAGTCAACATACCCACAGGCATGGGAAAAAGAGATGAAGGGAATGAGGGCCATCAATGAAGAAGCATTTAAACATATGATGAAGACCCCACAAAGGTTTTGGAGTAGATCCTACTTTAGGACTGAAAACAAATGTGATGTTGTTCTCAACAACATGTTTGAGTCATTTAACAGTGTCATTCTTGAAGCAAGGGCAAAACCTCTAATCACTATGTTAGAAGACATCAGAACATACATGATGGAGAGATGGGCAAATAACAGATTGAGATTTGGAACTTTGGATGAGAATGATATTTTGCCCAATATTAGAAAGAAACTTGATGTCACAAGCACATACACCAACAACTGGCTAGTAAGGTATGTCACAGCATGTGAATAATGTATTTTGTTTGTTTGTTTATGACATACATGTGACTAATGTACTTTTGTTTGTTTAATCGTTTAGGATGTCTGATGAACATATATTTGAAGTAAGGCACATAGAAAATCAATCTGACAAGTTTGTTGTGAACCTGAAAGATCAGATATGTTCATGCAGAAGATGGGAACTCACAGGGCTCCCATGTGTTCATGCTCATTCTGCTATGAAGAGTAGGAATTTTAAGCTGGATACTTACATTCCAGATTATTACAGGGTAGGAAGGTACAAGGCAGTTTATAAGCATGTGATCTACCCTGTTAATGGAGCAAACTTGTGGGTTAAGACACCATACCCAGATGTGCAACCACCCAAGTTCAGGAAGATGCCAGGTAGACCTAAAAAGAAGAGGAACCTAGAACAAGGTGAAATTGATGGGTCTGCTTGCAAATTGAGAAGAACAGGTTTTCTAGTGAAGTGTAATAGGTGTAAGAAAGCAGGACATTACAAATCTACTTGTAAGAACACAACAACTCAACAACCTAACTGTTGCGGTTAGAATATGATATCAAATTATTAATTAATTTGAATCACATCTTTGGTTCACAACTGCTCTTTGATTTATCCGAAGGAAAAGGTCAAAAGAGGAAAACCTAATTTTGCATCGTAAAGACAATACGGGGAGAGACCTAGGTAAGGGGTTGATTAAGCTTAGGGAAGGTATTAACACCCTAAACTTCTGTAGTACTCTACAGGAACCTTTTGTTTATTGTATGCTTATATTTTATTTTATTATCTGTTTGAAATATATTGCTAAAGGGATAGAGTGACCTAAATACCTAAGGGTTAGTTCTAAGTTTACTCGGCAAGACGTCGCATCTTGTGCCTACGTATCTTGGATAGGGAATGGAATCAGAGTAATCATAGTTCCCCTCGAAAGGGAGGTTAGAAACTTCTTGACTATGGTCAAGGTTTCAATGGGGGAATAAACATCTCTTAAGGACACGCTTACGTGGAGTCTTTGAAACTCCTATTTCTATGTTGAATTTGTTAATTGAAAATTTAGAGTTGAAATTAGGGATTCCACGGCGGGAAACCCTAAAGCAGAGCACGACGACTCTTTGACCTAAAAGCTAGGGTAAAGGGTGTTTTCGTCCACGACGGGACGCTTAAACTATTAGGGTTTGAAACGGTCAAAATTTTGGGTTATTGACTCGGCGGTCAAACGGATAAACCTAATTCCTTCGGAGGTGAACATAACGGTAAATCATGCAAAACATGACAAATTATTATATGGCAGAAATTAAAATGCGGAAAGTAAAGAAAGCGTCGCGACGATCACTCGCGTAAATTACAAATCCCCAAAAAAGAAAGATAAAATAAAACCGCGACCATGGCATCGCGTAAATTACATCCATGGAACAACATAAACTGAATAAATATTAATCAGAATTTAAATATAATCTGGGGAGAAAACAGAGAACAAGAGTTAGACGGAAATATGGCAAATAATGAAACAATTAATACGTAAAGAAGGGCAAAAATGCAATTTGGGAACTTTTATTATTGTTTTATTTAACATTAATATTATTAAAAAAAAGAATTTTATTCTTGATTTAAAAATAAGTTTAGTTAAATTTTGAAAATGTTAATTTGAATTTTTAAAGAAAATGTTTTTAGGTTAATTTTGAAAAAGATTTTGGTCTTAATTTTAAAAGGAAATTTTATTCTTAGTAAAAGAAAAATTAGTTTTAATTTTAAAAGATATTTTAACTTTTAAATTTAAAAGAGAAAAAAAAAAGTTAGCTTAAATAAAAGAAATTTAACCTAATATTAATTTAAAATAATTATTTAATTTTTTTAAAAAGGGAATTAATAAACTTTTTTTTTTTACAAATAGAAAGAAAAGGATAACATCAATTAAAAGTAAAAAATAAAAATGGAAACAATATGAAATAAGATTAGAAAAAGAAAAGGGAAACAAAAAAGCACATGAGGCTAGAATCGAACCCAAGACTTCTGGTTTGCATGCTCTCCTCCCTTGCCAAGGGGATACACTAATTAATTATTAATAATATATAAAATAAATATTATAAAAAACAAAACATTCAAACCTGAAAACGTGCATTGACCATGCTTTTGCCCACAGTTTTCACGCGTTTCCGTACGCCTTTTCTCACGCTTTTCACGCGTTGCCGTACTCCTTTGCCCACGGTTTTCAAACGTTGCCATAGCACCTTTGATGGTGATCTTGTGATTTTGGAGTGCTTCAGGCTCATGTGAGTATTGGAATTGAATTAGAAACCTTCAAGGAACGTGTTGGAATGCTTGGAAGGGATTGAAACAGGCTGGAAATTGATTTGTAACGGCCGCCGTTTTTTTCTTTTGTATCCTTCCCTCACTTATGTTTATATAGGTAACCAAATTAGGGTTAACTCTAACCTAATGCCTATTTTAAAGCCCAACTTAAATAATTAGTCAAAGATAAAAAAACAAACTAAAACAAACTTAAAAGAATAAAATCTTTTCTAATATTTTTAATTTTATGATTTTTGGATGTTTTTATGAATAATATGGAAAAAAGTGAAAAAATAATTTAAATAAAATACGAAAATAATAATTAAATAATAAAAAAAACTATTTTTGTTATTTTTTTTATGAAAATAGAAAAGTTAGAATAAAAATAAAAGAAAAACAAAAAGTGAAGAAGGTGGAATTCGAACTCTCGACCTCTCACACTCACAACTCCTTACACACGGTCTCTTGCCAATTGTGCCATTTTATTCATTCAAAATAAAGTGGCACTAGAAACTATGTAAAGGTAGGACAAATTTGGGGTGCAACAGATGCCCCTATTTAAATAGCTTCACCGAATGATTTGAGCAGCGGAGACTCGAGAAATCGCGGTGAAAGGGATTTAAATACAGATAACCGGAAATTTGGCCCCTAGATGCAGTGATATGAAATGATATGAACAAAATAACACGAACTATAATGCTGACAATGCCATGAATCTAATATGATGCGTATGATGGAATGATGAATGCAAGGATGCAAACGACACGACGTCATAGGGGACAACGCAACAAAGAATTGCACTGGGGAATACGACGCACTGGTGGAATAACGCGACAATTGTCACTTTAGAACAAACGGTAACACAGGATCCACACGGCGGTAGGATTAGGTAAACGACAAGTGCTGGAATTTCCGGGTCATTCCTTTAAACGAAGAGATCGAGCGGGATCTTCAGGAATCATCGGAAATTATACAGAGAGAAACAAACACCAGAGATACTCAGAAAAACCATCGGATAACCTCGGGGTTAAAGAAACAAATTTCAGGGACATCTGGAAGAACATCGAATGAACTCTAAAACGTACCATAGATACTCGGAAAAAACATCGAATAAACCCTGGGCTATATTCAGAAACAAAAGGACGACATCTATAGGAGCATGAGACGAAGACAAGTTTCTGAAGGTAAATCCGAAACATTTAGGAAAGCAATAAATGTACAGGGCAAGTTTTGAAGACCTATCTGGACGAACATCAGATAAGCAACAAAGGGGTTCTGGAAGAACGTCAGAATAAAAACTCGGTCTGGAAAAACCTCAGAAAGAGAACAGATCCGGAAAACCATCGGATAAGATTTTGGAAAACCATTAGAATCACAGGGGTATCTGGAAAGTCATCAGATAGAGTTATGGAAGAACATCAGAACAAAGACTCGATCTGGAAAACCATCAGAAGGAGGAGTTTATTCGGAAAACCGTCGGAAAGATTATGAAAAACCGTCAGAATCGTAAAAGAATATCTGGAAAACCATCAGATAAGAGATACTCCATCTGGAAAACCGTCAGAAAGAGAAACATATCCGGAAAACCATCGGATAGATTCTGGAAAACCATCAGAATCAAGGGAAAATATATGGAAAACCATCAGATACGTAACAACGAAGTTCTGGAAGAACATCAGAACAACGAGACTCAATCTGGAAAACCATCAGAAAGAGACATTAAAATCAGGGTACCAGACAATCCAATAATGGCTTTGAATGAAAGGTATAAACACAATATATGAGGATAGTATTGGACGTAAAAGGAACAGGCATATTCGGAAAACCATCGGATAAGAAAAACATCATATCTGGAAGAACATCAAATAGACACGACACAAAGTTGTTTGGTAGGTGCCAAGTAAGTTGGACTTTGACCACAAGGTAGGACCTGGATAAAACATGACCTCGGGAGAAAAAGCAAATGGGGATAAAACACCCATGATGCCAGGTAAATTGGACTTCGTCCACGAGGTAAGACGCGAGTAAAACACGGTCTCGGGAGAAAAAGCAAATGGGGATAAAACACCCATGATGCCAGGTAAATTGGACTTTGTCCACGAGGTAAGACGCAGGTAAAATACGATCTCGGGAGAAGAATGCAAATGGGGATAAAACACTCATGATGCCAGGTAAATTGGACTTTGTCCACGAGGTAAGACGCGAGTAAAACACGACCTCGGGAGAAAAAAAACAAATGGGGATAAAACACCCATGATGCCAGGTAAATTGGACTTTGTCCATGAGGTAAGACGCGAGTAAAACACGACCTCAGGAGAAGAATGCGAATGGGGATAAAACACCCATGATGCCAGGTAAATTGGACTTCGTCCACGAGGTAAGACGCGAGTAAAACACGACCTCGGGGGAAGAATGCAAATGGGGATAAAACACCCATGATATGCACATGTATAAAAATTATGCTATGATATATGATCACGTGCAAATGCAGATGTCGATGACAAGGCTCGACTCTGTTGGTGAGATGACAAAACTGGACGACTGATTCCTCAACCCATACATCATTGTCGTTCTATTAAACTGTATCAAGTCGATAGTCCTTGTAGGAAGGATGAAAAGCTGCTTGGGGATTTTTCCAATACACTGCCCTAGATTAGACAAACTGATAATTGCTTCAGCTCATCTGATTCGTGAATAGGACTGTTTTATTGTATCCTCGGAAGGTTTGCCCCAGTATGAGTCTTGAAAATTTTCTAGATAAACCAAATCTGAGAAGATCTTGCCTTGAACCAATCTTGAACTGATTCTTAGACAGGATGTAAGCGGAATTTGCCCCTGATAGGATCACTTGACCAAGTTTCTCATTGTTTGAAAATTCCTTAGAGGAAAGCCATTTTGCAAACAAAAATATTCATACAAACATGGTAATGCAAAGTTCATGCGACCTTTGAAATCAAAATTATTTTTGAAAAATGAAAAATAAGTCGTTGGTCAGAACACGGTGGTTCAAGACGCTCAAAATTTAAAACAAAAGTGTATTGCCAAAATAAATGATTCACAAAGATCTTTTGGAGTCAGGTTACGCAACCTTGTTGTAGTATACTTTTAAAATAACCTTGCTTCAATTAGTTCTTTTGAGGGTTGTAACGTGGCCTGGTTCACGGTTTATAAAACAAAGGATAAAGGCTCAAAATTTGTTTGTTCCCACCCAATCTACGTGATAATTTTCAGTCCTACGCTCAGTTAATTCATATTATGCATTCAGGTTCCTATAGGTTAGGAATTGTACTGATGGTAGCAGGGATGGTTCAAAAGTCAAGGGACCTACGAAAAGGCAGCCACTGGTTCTTTACAACATATGTTTCTTTTGACATTGAGGATTTTTAGGGTAAGGATTTAAAGATCTCCTCTTTTTATTATCCATAACTTTTGCCTGAACTGTTTTTTTTATGTGAAGATTACAGTCAGCGGGATGCCCCAGTTTTGCCTAAGTCTCCTTCATAGGTTTTGACTTAGCGGGCTTTTTATATTTTATTTTGTTTTTTCCGAAAGAAAGAGACTGCCTATCTTAAATGATTACGGTGAACCATCATTGGCGTTTTGGCTTTTAAAAAGCATCTTCAACACTTGCTGTGTACGAAGGAAAATTGTGAGTGCGACCTTTATATGAAAGGCGTATTGTAGGAAAACACAACCAAGTTAACTGAGAGCTACCCATGCCCCAAGGTTAAAATTGCGATTTTTTTGTAAAGAAAGAAACTCCAACTTCTAAGCTCGAAGGGGGTGACAAGGGGATAACTTCCTTATTTCTCCAGTGTTTGGGAGTTGAAACAATGCCTCATATCGTCAACAAGGATTGATTGAAAGCATACTGACAGCAGTTATGGGTATAATGTTTTCGTCATCCTCCCTCCAATCTTTGCATACCAAAAATTCGGACAAAAGTAAATATTTGAAAGATAAAGCATATAGATGAAAATAATAGATAAAATGAATTAAATCAAAAGGTGCAATGCTCAGTTCATCAATATAAAAGTACAAACATAGTTCGAAAGCAAACAACTAATAAAATAAGGAAAATACAAACAATGAGAGACAAAGGTCTGTGATTAAAACAATACAAAGATAAACTGTCATGTCTAAAACAAATAAATAGCCTGCTGAGGTCAGCCCGAAGCTTCACTTCTGATGCCCTGGCAAAAGATTCTTCTGGATGTTCGGAGGATTGTCTGGAAAATCAAGTATCCCTGCTATCATCAGCTCACGCACTCTGGCTTTCAGTGCAAAACAATGCTCCAAGTCGTGGCCTAAGGCACCCTCATGAAAAGCGCACTAGAAATCAGCCCTAAATCCAGCTGGAGGAGGATTAGGAGGAGGTGGTAAAGCCCTTGTAGTGATCAACCCTCGTTGAACCAGGTAAGGATAAAGTTATGTGTAAGTCATGGGAATAGGATCAAATTGATTCCTATTTCGATACTGGTCTTGTCTAATAACTGGATGTTGAGGATTCTGAGCTGGCTGCGGAGCAACAACAGGTTGAGATCCCTGGCGAGGCTTTCTTGATTTAGTCATGACAGCATTGGTCTGCTCGTCCTTCCACTTATGGAAATTCCCATAGGATTTCTTTGCACCATTAGAAGATTCGGCAGCTTTGGATACCTTCCCATTTTTCAAACCTTCTTCTAACCTTTGGCCAATAGTCACCAGATCTATAAAGCTTGAAAAGACACTCCCAATCATCTTTTCCCAATAGAAAGGAGACAAAGTATCCATGAATATTCCTGTCAGTTCCTTCTCT
Organism: Lathyrus sativus; assembly: GCA_963859935.3. NCBI lineage: Eukaryota > Viridiplantae > Streptophyta > Magnoliopsida > Fabales > Fabaceae > Lathyrus > Lathyrus sativus. The sequence goes on from OZ012735.1 coordinate 660,080,994, forward strand.
GCTATAGGGGGTTCGACTTGGGAAGCTAACTCCCTCCAACGCTGAGCATACTCCTTGAACGACTCTTTTCCTTCTGAGACATACTTTGAAGCTGACGACGATCGGGAGCCATATATAAATTGTATTTGTATTGCTTCATAAAAGCGTTTACAAGATCTTGGAAGCAGTGGACACTGTTATGCTCTAAGTTCATATACCATTTAAGAGAAGCACCACTCAAACTATCCTGAAAGCAATGGATGAGCAACTTCTGATTGTTGGTGTAAGCTGCCATCTTTCAGAAGTACATGACTAGATGGGCTCTTGGACATGAATGACCTTGATACTTCACGAACTCAGGAGTCTTGAACTTGGCAGGCAAAACAAGACCAGAAACTAGGCACATATTATCGGCATCAACATTGAAGAAATCAGTACCCTCGACAGCTTGGAGTCTCTTGTTTATGATCTGAAACTGTTCACGGGTGATCTCAGGCTCAAAAAAATATTCTTGAACATTGGCAACATTGTACTCATAGGGAGGATTCTCAACGGGAGCTTGGATAGTCTGATTAACCGTGTGGACCACAGGTTGGGCCTCGGTAAGGACAGGAGCTTGAAAAACCAGTCTGACAGCCTGACCAATCATAGCAGCAGATACAACAGGTGGAGAGTAGTTAGGAGGTAAACCAAACTCATGCCAAGTAGAGGGCGACAATGAAACAAGAGGTGGATCAACACTTGAAACTTCCTGAATGACAGTCCTCTGAGGTGGCTCTCCTCTGGCAATCAACACTTGAAGCATCTCGGTAAGCCTGGTCATGCCTGCTTTCAACTCATCAATCTCCATTCGGACCTCCGCATTATGTTCCTCTTGTTCTGACATTTGGCGTCTATAGTTAGCTCTAGTTTGATATCTGTGTCGAGGAATCAGCTTGACGACTCAACGGAACACTAGAAGATAAAGACAACTGGACATGAGAAACCCGGGGACAGATGCCATGCAAGACATGAACTAATGCAATGCAATAGTTCCAAGAACTTCAACGATCAATTGCAAACATTTCTTTTTTAGGAAAGTTGGAAACGGTTTTTAAACTTTGAAATGTAGGACTTTTGAATTCGCAAAGGACAGTTGAATTCCTTGAAACTAGGAATGATGTTTTATGAATGCCATGCACAAATACACACAAACAACAAAGTCCTAGTTTAGAGGAACAATGAATGGAGTTAAGGTCTACCCTTCCCAAAAGGTATGTACTATAGGGTAGTTGTACTTGCAGAACAAGGTTCTAAAGCGGTGCCCAAAGTCATCAATCCATCTTTCGGATATTATCAACTTTCCGACTGACTCGGGGGTTGATAATATTCTCAAGAGAACCTCATTTGAGTGTAGTATCGCGTAGCAAACATTGTAGGACTACTCCCACATAGTTCCCGCACTACGTCTTATATAAGGCCAAGGTGGTGTTAAGGTACTACGGTCCCTAGTATCACAGACTTCAATTGAAAATAGTAAAAGTTTTCACGACTGCACTCGATCAGCCGAACCATTTTCGAAAGGGTCTCAACTGAGCGGTGATTCTCGAGTCGACTTGGTCGGGACTCACTCCCGGCAAACCTCGTCGAATATCTCACCTTCTTATAATAAGGTCACTCAAGTCTGGGTTAGGACTTATCTCACAATAACAGGTATCCCCCACAAGGTACAATGATATATAAAAATAATTAATAAAATATCATACAATAAACAAAATAGGAGTAACCCTTAAAAATTAGAAGGATCCCCAGTGAAGTCGCCATTTTCTGTTGCGGTTAGAATATGATATCAAATTATTAATTAATTTGAATCACATCTTTGGTTCACAACCGCTCTTTGATTTATCCGAAGGAAAAGGTCAAAAGAGGAAAACCTAATTTTGCACCGTAAAGACAATGCGGGGAGAGACCTAGGTAAGGGGTTGATTAAGCTTAGGAAAGGTATTAGCACCCTAAACTTCTGTAGTACTCTACAGGAACCTTTTGTTTATTGTATGCTTTTATTTTATTTTATTATCTGTTTGAAATATATTGCTAAAGGGATAGAGTGACCTAAAGTCCTAAGGGTTAGTTCTAAGTTTACTCGGCAAGACGTTGCATCTTGTGCCTACGTATCCTGGATAGGGAATAGAATCAGAGTAATCGTAGTTCCCCTTGAAAGGGAGGTTAGAAACTTCTTGACTGTGGTCAAGGTTTCAATGGGGAATAAACATCTCTTAAGGACACGCTTACGTGGAGTCTTTGAAACTCCTATTTCTATGTTGAATTTGTTAATTGAAAATTTAGGGTTGAAATTAGGGATTCCACGGCGGGAAACCCTAAAGCAGAGCACGACGGCTCTTTGACCTAAAAGCTAGGGTAAAGGGCGTTTTCATCCACGGCGGGACGCTTAAACTATTAGGGTTTGAAACGGTCAAAAATTTGGGTTATTGACTCGGCGGTCAAACGGATAAACCTAATTCCTTCGGAGGTGAACATAACGGTAAATCATGCAAAACATGGAAAATTATTATATGGCAGAAATTAAAATGCGGAAAGTAAAGAAAGCGCCGCGACGATCACTCGCGTAAATTACAAATCCGCAAAAAAGAAAGATAAAATAAAACCGCGACCATGGCATCGCGTAAATTACATCCATGGAACAACATAAACTGAATAAATATTAATCGGAATTTAAATATAATCTGGGGAGAAAACAGAGAACAAGAGTTAGACGGAAATATGGCAAATAATGAAACAATTAATACGTAAAGAAGGGCAAAAATGCAATTTGGGAACTTTTATTATTGTTTTATTTAACATTAATATTATTAAAAAAAGGATTTTATTCTTGATTTAAAAAGAAGTTTAGTTAAATTTTGAAAATGTTAATTTGAATTTTTAAAGAAAATCTTTTTAGGTTAATTTTGAAAAAGATTTTGGTCTTAATTTTAAAAGGAAATTTTATTCTTATTAAAAGAAAAATTAGTTTTAATTTTAAAAGATATTTTAACTTTTAAATTTAAAAGAGAAAAAAAAAAGTTAGCTTAAATAATAGAAATTTAACTTAATATTAATTTAAAATAGTTATTTAATTTTTTTTTAAAAGAGAATGGAAAGGATAACATCAATTAAAAGTAAAAAATAAAAATGCAAACAATATGAAATAAGATTAGAAAAAGAAAAGGGAAACAAAAAAGCGCATGAGGTTGGGATCAAACCAAGGACTTTTGGTTTGCATGCTCTCCTCCCTTGCCAGCAGGGCTACACTAATTAGTTATTAATAATATATAAAATAAATATTATAAAAAACAAAACATTCAAACCTGAAAACGTGCATTGACCATGCTTTTGCCCATAGTTTTCACGCGTTTCCGTACGCCTTTTCCCACGCTTTTCACGCGTTGCCGTACTCCTTTGCCCACGGTTTTCAAACGTTGCCATAGCACCGTTGATGGTGATTTCGTGATTTTGGAGTGCTTCAGGCTCATGTGAGTATTGGAATTGAATTAGAAACCTTCAAGGAACGTGTTGGAATGCTTGGAAGGGATTGAAACAAGCTGGAAATTGATTTGTAACGGCCGCCGTTTTTTTCTTTTGTGTCCTTCCCTCCCTTATGTTTATATAGGTAACCAAATTAGGGTTAACTCTAACCTAATGCCTATTTTAAATCCCAACTTAAATAATTAGTCAAAGATAAAAAAATAAACTAACAAAAAGTGAAGAAGGTGGGATTCGAACTCTCGACCTCTCACACGCACAACTCCTTACACACGGTCTCTTGCCAATTGTGCCATTTTATTCATTCAAAATAAAGTGGCACTAGAAACTATGTAAAGGTAGGGCAAATTTGGGGTGCAACACTAGCCAACAATCAACCTAACTCAATCACACTTCATCTCAGACTGCTCAACAAACTAGTCAATACACTCCATCTCAGACTGCTCAATAAACTAGTCACCGCACTTCAACAAGTCATCCTACTCAACAATCTTGCCAAGCATCTCAGACTTCTAATGGAAAGGCTGCTAAGGGCAAGACACAAAAGCTTCCTGTAAGGAAGCCAACAAGACCTTTTGTGCCACCTGGTCCTACAACTAGGTTGAGTGTTGCGAAGAATATTGTTGGCCCAGTAACAAGAAGGTCTACTCCAACAAAGAGGACCACGCCAAAGAAGAAACTTTAAGTTGTGGAACATGTTTAGTTTCCTAGAACAAGTTTATGTATTATACTGTTATCGTTTTGGAACAAGTCTATTACATTCTACTGTTGTTGTCATGAACAATTTTATGTGTTATAATTTGAATATGTTGTACTCTACTGCTGCCATGAACAAGTTTATAGTCTTAACATGTTGTACTCTACTGCTGTCATGAACATGTTGTTTTGGAAAGTATTACAGGTTTATAATTTGAACATGTTGCACTCTGCTGCTGTGATATACCAAAGAGCAGAACCTAAAACTGTGATATAATCCAAACTGTTATATACCAAACATAAAAAACTGTGACCTAAAAGCAGAACTGTTATATGTATGCTGCTTATACCAAACATATAATCCAAAACTGTTATATACCAAACATATAATCCAAACTTTTATGTTGCAAAACTTTATGCTGCAAAACATGTATATATGTATGCTGCAAAACTGTGACCTAAAAGCAGAATTGTTATATGTATGCTGCTTATAGCAAACATGTATGCTGCAAAACTGTATGCTGCAAAACATGTATATATGTATGCTGCAAAACTGTGACCTAAAAGCAGAACTGTTATATGTATGCTGCTTATACCAAACATGTATGCTGCAAAACTGTTATATACCAAACATATAATCCAAACTTTTATGTATGCTGCTTTATGTATAACCAAAACTGTTATATGTATAACCAAAACTAGGTAAAACACTTTAACCTAAAAGCAGAACCTAAAAGCAGTCCAAATTGTTATATGTATATTGTTTTATGTATGCTGTTGTTATATACCAAACTTTTATATACCAAACATAATCCAAACTGTTATATACCAAATTTAAAAAACACATTGACATGATATAACCCAAAACTGTTATATTCATTCATGTTGAACTGCAAAAACTGAAATTAACTAAACTGATACAATCCATATATTAAAATCCAACTATTACATTCATGTTGAAGTCATACAAACTTTAACTAAACATAATACTTCCAAACAAACCATAATAACCTAACTACCCCTAACAACTAATACAATGATAATCATCACAAACATCAAATTCAATTTTTTTTCCACTTCATGATATTCTTCATTTCAATTTCAAGTTTCATCAGCTTTTTTCCTAATTCTTCATTTTCCATTGTCGCTTTTTCAATGTTCTTTTTTGCTTCAGCAAGTCCCTTAGTTACCACACCTAGCCTATGGATCCAAAATTTCTCATTCTCATCATCCATCTCCTCATAAAACCAATCAAAGAAGCCACAACCAGCTTGCATACCTCCCTGTAAAATTCATTGTTTAGAGGATGATGGATAATAAACAGAAACATCAAAAAACAGAAACAGAAACATAATTTACACAAAAACATAACTTCAACAGAGAACAAAACCAACTTGCATACCTTATAATTTGGACAACCCTAAAAAAGTTTTTCCATATTCTTAACAGTAGTTGCCTTTTGAAGAACAACCATGTCTCCACAATGGCACATGGGCTTCCATCGTGACCGACTACAAACATCTGAATCCCGACTTTTCGTTTTTGAAATGGAAGAGGAACATTCAGATTTCATGCTTGCCCTAGATAAATTTACGGATTCGTGATTGGGATTTGGGATTTGAGATTATTTTAGGGATTTCAACAGAAGGAAGACACATCATGAACAAGATTGCCACCTCATCTGCCATATATACAAAACAAATGGACGTTTTGGGGCAATTGACGGTGAGGACTAAAATGACACCATTTTAAAAGTTAAATGACCCATTTGGCACTTTTTAAAGATAAGGGACCAAAATGGACCCCGAGTTAATGTTAAGGGACCAAAAAGGTTATTTTGCCTAAATTATAACTCATTAACATATGAAAAAACCTCCTAAATTTACTCTCCTCATTTCTTCTCTTAACCAACCTTTTAACTTCCATCTCATTAGGAAAAATTTTAAGTTTTTTTTTGTTGGTGTAAGCCGTATAGGCCAATACTTTTGGCACTTCTATCGAATTACTTATTATTAATAAAAGACATTTTTTTATTACGGTTATTTTTTCAAAATAATAAAGTCCCTAGAATAGCTATTTCGTTTAATGAAATATTAAGTGTGACTTAATTATGAGATCCATTAAACATAAGAACATTATTCTTAAAGTATCTATAGTCAAGCTTTATTGTGAAGTGAGATAACCTTAAAGCATTAAGACTATTATGTAGATAGACTGATGAACACATCTCATGGATCATGGATAAGGAGTTATCGATTCTTAACATAAGTATGAATATTAGGAGTAATAATAATATAATATGTTTATTATAATAATAGTTATAATAATAACAACAACAATAATAATAATAATATTATTATTATTATATGGTGCACTTAAGTTGAGCTTTTTAGTTTGCAACCCACACAAGTGGTTCTATAAATACAACCCATATATAGAAGTTTTAGAACTTGATAAAACTCAGTTGGTGAAACCCTGACCATCTCTCTCTCTCTCTCAAAGTCTTCATTTATAGCAGTTAGCACTGAGATTGAAGGCACTCTGTTCGTGTGGACTGAGTAGAGATGTTGTTCTTCATTCAACGCTCGTGATCATTCATCCATATCTACATCAAAATTGTTAATCACCACAAGAGGTAATCATTTCTATCACTGATCATGCTCATTCGTAAGGATCATAAAAGGGACAATTTTAATCTTCCGCTGCATTTTAGATCGCGATTTCCCGTCAGTGGTGTTAGAGTCACTTACGAAACCTTGAATCTCGTAGATGTTTATTTTTTTTTGTATTTTCTAATTTAATTTGATTAAAACACAAAATAAATTAAATAATAAAAAAAATTAATTTTTGACATCATATTGTGGATGATGTGGATGATTCGATGTTGACTATACTTCGGAATTCGACTTTTGTATGGTGAAGCAGCAATACATCGATCATTCATAAATTACACAAAAGTTATTGATCAATTTCATATAAGATATGAATAATTCTGATGCAATGTTGGTATATTTGATATGCCTTTTATTTCATCGATTTGATTTGTGTGATGATTGTAATTCATGTGATTGGTCAATGTTCTTTTGCTTCGGAATTCGACGTTTGTATGATGAAGCAATAACATTTTGATCAATCGATTTGAGTAATTGATCGTTACGATTTTGATAGTATGAATGAGTTGCATTAGAGTTTTTGACGGCACAAGAGTTGTGTTGTCAAGAGTTATTTTAAGGTTTACAAAATTTTGTATAATAATAATAATTGTTATTATTATTATAAGTATTTTATTTTGTTTTATAATTTAATAACAAATGTTGTTATTGTTATTATAAATTACATACACATGTTGTGATAACAGTAACGAGATGTTGCCTATATCATACAATAAATATAATAAAAGTTATTATAATAATATTTGTATGTAATATGTAACATGTATTACTGTGTATACAAAATGTCAGTTTCTTGTACCAAAATACTCATTCACGGTTACTGTGTATATGTAGAATGATTTTTTTAAATAAAAAAGAACATTATAAAGTATCATGTTATTATTTAATTAAATAACAAAAAATTGTTGTTATTATTTATTTTAAAATAATTTGGTATACGTTAATAACCAGATAGTAGAAACACCAATTAACTCATGATCAATCACCAAAGTTTAATTTAATTTATTTAATTAACATAATTTAAATTAATAATAATAATAATAATAATAATAATAATAATAATAATAATAATAATAATAAAATATATTTATTATTGTTTTCTTGTGGTGAACGATTATGGCCTTTGTCTTCTTTTATTTTGTTTTGGTATTTTTAAATACGGCATGCGTGTCGTGTCTTTCTCTATACACTCATTATGTAATTTCTTTTTTCATCTCACTCCCTCATATATAAAACGAGTATTCTTTAATGTAATATAATGAAGAAAAGAAGAATACAATATCAAAGGAGGACAACTATGGAGGTCTAGCTTGGAGAAGCATAGATCATTATCAGGTTTAGCTTCGATTCTCTCATTGGCTTGAGAGAACAATTGCGCTAGGGGCCATAACTGTTTCATATTTTATATGTATATTGATGCATGTGATTGTATGTTGATGCACATGAGAGACAATTTATATGATAAATAAGCCGGTGAGATCAAACTAATTGAAAATTCCCTCAAAATTGAATATTAAGTTTATGCTTTCCAAGTTATAGAACTCATCAAAACTAGTATCGAACAATGTAGGTTTCACCTAATGCGAGGTGTATGTTCTATATTGCTAAGGTGCAATGAGATAAATGTAATATCTAATTTTTAACACAATAGGTCAAACTTAACCAAACAAACTATAATAAGATTATATACGTTTAGAAGAAAGAGTTGGAAATGATCCATATGATGGATTAGAATAAGGAGTTATTCACCCAACTGAAAATATTCGAGAATTGTATTAGATACAATTGGAAGGAGTTCCTATCTAAATAACTGAGTTTTGTGTAATCAGCCTAAAGCTGACTTAAAACAAAGTCAAATATGGATCTTGATCCACTAGAAAATCTTCCAATGGGATTTTCCGAATCAAATGGTGAGGGTCATTTGGTTTGAGTAATATCTTTACAATATTTTATGTAGATTACCATGACAATAAACACTCTAATAACATTTTACGATCAATCCCTGATAAAGAAAAATTGTATAGGATAAATTTTATGGATTCACACTAAAACTTGAGAACTGTCCTCAAACATAATAAAAGGCCCACGAAGCAGGATGGTAAAAGGAAAGGCAAGGGAGTTGTTATACCCAAACCTGCTGCTCATGCTTTGAAACCTAGCAGGTATAACAAAGGCAAACACTTGCTTCTATTGCAGTAAGACTAGACACTGGAAGAGAAACTGCCCAAAGTACCTGGAAGATAAGAAGAATGGAGTGGAGACTTCAACTTCGGGTATTTTTGTTATAAAAATAAATTTATCTACTTCTGTCTTATGGGTATTGGATACTGGATGTGGTTCTCATATTTGTACTGATGTACAGGGGCTAAAAAAGAGTAGATGTTTGGCAAAAGGTGAAGTTGACCTACGAGTTGGCAATGGAGCAAAGGTTGTTGCTTTAGTTGTAGGAACTTATGTATTGACTTAATCTAGTGATTTAATAATTCATTTAGAGAACTGTTATTATGTATCTGCAATTAGCATGAATATTATTTTCGTTTCTTGTTTGGACAAGTTTGTTTTTTTCATTCATAATAACGAACAATTGTTGCTTTATTTATTTGAATGATATATTTTATGCTACTGCGCAAAGGAACCATGGATTATATGTCCTTGATCTTGAAATGCCAATTTATAACATTAATGCTAAAAGGATGAAAGCTAACGAGTTAAATCCAAGTTACCTTTGGCATTGTCTCTTACGCCATATAAATGAGAGGCACATCTCTAAACTTCATAAAGATGGACTTTTAGACTCTTTTGATTATGAGTCATATGATACATGCATATCTTGTTTAATTAGAAAGACGACAAAGTCCCATTCACAGGAAAAGGTGAAGGGATAATGATCTTTTGGCCTTCATACATACTGATGTATGTGGACCACTGAACATACTAGCCAGAGGAAGTTTTCAATACTTCATCACATTTACTGATGATTTCAGTAGATATGGTTAAGTGTATTTAATGAAACACAAATATGAATCCTTTGAAAAGTTCAAAGAGTTCAAGAATGAAGTACAAAACCAACTAGATAAGAATATTAAAACTCTTTGATCAGATCGAGGCGGTGAATATTTAAGCCTAGAGTTTGATGGCCATCTCAAAAAGTGTGAGATTCTATCCCAACTCACTCCTCCTAGAACACCACAATGGAATGGTATATCTGAGAGAAGAAATTGAACCTTATTAGACATGGTCCATTCCATGATGAGTCACGCCGATCTTCCAAACTCCTTTTGAGGACATGCACTACTGACAGTAGCTTACATACTTAATTGTGTTCCATCAAAAAAGGTTGAGAAGACACCATATGATATATGGAGTGGTGAGAAACCACGTATGTCTTACATGAAGATTTATGGTTGTAAAGTTTATGTGAAACTACGAATTTCAACTAAGCTTGAGCCTAAATCTGACAAATGCTTATTTGTGGGGTATCCTAAAGAAATAATAAGGTATTACTTTTATAATCCTTCTGAGGGCAAAATGTTTGTCGCTCGAACTAGAGTTTTCTTAGAAAAGACTTTATTTCCAAGGGAATCAGTGGGAAGAAAGTAGAGCTTAAAGAAATTCAAGAATCACAAAGCATTGATACACCTATGAAGGAATTAGAGTAGGAATCACAAGTAATTGTGGAAGATCAACCTGCTCAAGTAGAACAAGACCAACATGGGTTGAGTAGGATACGTCACCAACCACAGAGATATGGATATCTCGTAACTGATCAAGGTGATATATTACTCATGTATCAAGATGATCATGTAACCTACCAAGAGGCCATAACTGGTCCTGAGTCTGAGAAGTGGCTAGAAGCCATGAAATCTGAAATAGATTCCATGTATACAAACCAGGTTTGGACCTTGGTAGAGCCTCCTGTAGGAGTTAATCCTATAGGATCCAAGTGGGTCTTCAAAAATAAAACTGACATGGATGGTAAGGTACATACCTATAAGGCAAGACTAGTTGCTAAAAGCTATAAACAAATTCATGGGGTAGGCTATGGTGAAACTTTTTCACCAGTTCTAATGCTTAAATTTATTTGAATTTTACTTGTTATCATTGCATATCATGATTATGAAATATGGAATATGGATGCCAAGATTGCTTTCCTTAATGGAAATATTCTTGAGAATGTTTACATGATACAACTTGAAGGATTTGACATACCAAAAGAAGCTCAAAAGATATGCAAGTTAGAGCGATCAATCTATGGATTGAAGCAAGCTTTCAAAAGCTGGAATCTTCATTTTGATGAAACTGTAAAACAATATGGATTCATATAGAATGAAGATGAACCTTGTGTCTACAAGAAGGTTAGTGGGAACATGATAGTCTTCTTGGTATTATATGTAAATGACATATTACTCATTGGAAACGATGTCCCTACATTGCAACAAGTGAAAACTTGGTTAGGGAAATGTTTTTCTATGAAAGACCTTGGTGAAACATCCTATATATTAGGAATCATGATCTATAGAGATAGAACATAAAAACTGCTTGGCCTAAGTCAGAGTACATACATAGACAAAGTGCTGAGATGCTTTAATATGCATGATTCAAAGAAAGGATTCATACCTAAGCAACATGGTTTATGTCTATCAAAAACACAATCCCCTTCAACTAAGAAATAAAGGGATCGCATGAAAAAGATTCCATATGCATCTGCAATAGGATCTATCATGTATGCCATGTGTTATGTACTCGACCAGATGTCTCGTATGCTTTATGTGCAACGAGTATGTACCAATATGATCTCGGTGATGCTCATTGAGTAGCTGTCAAGAATATCCT